>JAVTVY010022111.1:0-74094 GCA_036873755.1 Hanleya hanleyi
CGCGCGCGTGTGTCTGCGTGTGCGTGTGTGTGTGTATGTGTGTGTGTGTGTGCAGTGGATTTTACATCCGGCATCTTGTCAACACTCGGGTTTCCAAGTGGGTTTTTCCCGTCGTTCCTCCGTCTTCCATCCAGGTACTATGGTATTACATCCGGGTCCTCAGCTTACATCCGGATTTTTCATGAGCCGCATTGCGCGCGTGTGTGTGTGTGTGTGTGTGTGTGTGTGTGTGTGTGCAGTGGATTTTACATCCGGGATCTTGTCAACACCCGGGTTTCCAAGTGGGTTTTTCCCGTCGTTCCTCCGTCTTCCATCCGGGTTCTGTGGTTTAACATCCGGGTCCTCAGCTTACATCCGGGTTTTTCATGAGCCGCATTGCGCGCGTGTGCGTGTGTGTTTGTGTTTGTATCCATTCGTTCACAATGTAGAATTACGTTCTCTCCGAAACCTTCCTCTTATCGCATCAATATGCTCAGACCCATTCAATATAAACACAACCAAGAGACATCAAAAACAACAGGCACATTGCGTAATACACGTTTTATTATCCTCACACCACCACCACCACCACCTCCTAGCGATGACGCCGTCAACGATCAGCATGTAGACATATAGAGAATGTACGACATGTTATGGTGTTTATCAGTGCATGGGTGACGCATTCAGCCAGTGGGGGTGGTCGGTCAGCTTGGTAACGAAAAACGTGACATTGGTCATCCCCTCTACGACCCATTGTGTGTTGGGGCGTTGTTGTTGGGCCCATTCCAAGGGATCCACGGTGTCCAGTTTCTCCAGCATAGTATCTAGCGACGCCCGGTTAATGATGGTAAACGGTTGGTCAAATACCCGGATGTTACTGCTCGGGTAAAAGTATCGGGCTTGGTCTGTGTCCTTATGCTGCAGCACATAATCAAACGCCAGATTTAACTTGAAGGCCATAGTTTGATCGTTGAAGATGGCTTCCACGTAGCTGCGTAGATGGGCGAGGTCGGTCAGTCGGAAATTGTAGATATCTTGAATAGGGCGATGACGGTAGAAACAGTGCCGTATCAAGGGCCAATGGCGCCGATAGATGTCACTCACTGGATGGTCTTCGTGTAACAGATCGCTAGGAACATTTATGGGTTTGTCCACGAAGTGTACTTTGCCCTCCACGTCGTACAAAATCTGGCCCACGGTCTTGTAGTCGGAATTTGACTGTTGAATTAGGGTGACATCATCATCATCGACCCTCGTGCGATGGGTGGGAGTTTCCGCTGTCCCGATACTGGTGCCTACGGGCTCCTCTTCCTGCAAACGTGGCTGCGGAATACGGTGTCGTGTGTCTTGGTGTCGCAGCAACTGACTGGTCAGTTTGAAAAGCCGAACACATTCTTCCCATGGACGCTTGGGTGGCCCATGAATTGAACGTTCGTGGCGCTGTAAATGATCCGGGCGCTGAAACGACAGCTATATCGGGCGGTTCCTTCGTGCTTGGTAGCCTCATGGCGGCGCAAGTCGTGCAGACGAGTGAATGATTTGCACGCTAGCTGGTGATCTATTTTTAGCACGACTGAGCCGCATTGCGCGCGCATGTGTGTGTGTATGTGTGGGCAGCGGATTTTACATCCGGAATCTTGTCAACATCCGGGTTTTCAAGTGGGTTTTCCCCGTCGTTCATCCGTCTTCCACCCGAGTACTGTGGTTTTACATCCGGGTCCTCATCTTACAGCCGAGTTTTGGACACCTGTTGACCTCAATAATTTGCATATAGCCTCTGTGAGGTCAATTCCGCTTCCGTTCACGTGACTGGAACTGACCTTTGGCCCCTGCGCGCGCTGACAAAACAATACCGGATAAAAATTGCCAAAGGGGGCCAAAGTCCAGTTCCGGTCACGTAAACGGAAGCTGAAATGACATCACAGAGGCCATATGCATATTATTGAGGTCAACAGGTGTCCAAAACCCGGATGTAAGATGGGGACCCTGATGTAAAACCATAGTACCCGGGTGGAAGACGGAGGAACGACGGGGAAAACCCACTTGGAAGCGCAATGCGGTTCAGTCGTGCTAAAAACAGATCACCAGCTAGCGTACTATAAAAGGGAAGCGGCCAGGCCGTCTCATCAGACACTCTATCAACCACCAAGATGTTCACTTGTACTACGTGCTCGAAATCATTCACTCATCTGCACGACTTGCGCCGCCATGAGGCTACCAAGCACGAAGGAACCGCCCGGTATAGCTGTACGAAATGTACACTGTCGTATCAGCGCCCAGATCATTTACAGCGCCACGAACGTTCAATTCATGGGCCACCCAAGCGTCCATGCGAAGAATGTGTTCGGCATTTCAAACTGACCAGTCAGTTGCTGCGACACCAACGCACACGACACCCTGTTCCGCAGCCACGTTTGCAGGAAGAGGAGCCCGTAGGCACCAGTATCGGGACAGCGGGAACTGCCACCCATCGCACGAGGGTCGATGACGACGATGTCGCCCTAATTCAACAGTCAAATTCCGACTATAGGACCGTGGGCCAGATTTTGTACGACGTGGAGGGCAAAGTACACTTCGTGGACGAAGCCATAAATGTTCCTAGCGATCTGTTACGTGAAGACCATCCAGTGAGTGACATCTATCGGCGCCATTGGCCCGGCACTGTTTCTACCGTCATCGCCCTATTCAAGATATCTACAATTTTCGACTGACCGACCTCGACCCTCTACGCAGCTACGTGGAAGCCATCTTCAACGATCAAACTACGGCCTTCAAGTTGAATCTGGCGTTTGGTTATGAGCTGCAGCATAAGGACACAGACCAAGCCCGATACTTTTACCCGACCAGTAACATCCGGGTATTTGATCAACCGTTTACCATCATTAACCGGGCGTCGCTAGATACGATGCTGGAGAAACTGGACACGTGGATCCCTTGGAATGGGCCCAACAACCACGCCCAACACACAATGGGTCGTAGAGGGGATGATCAATGTCACGTTTTTCGTTACCAAGCTGACCGACCACCCCCATGCACTGATAAATACCATAACATGTCGTACATGTCTACATGCTAATCGTTGACGGCGTCAACGCCAGGTGGTGGTGGTGGTGTGAGGATAATAAAACGTGTATTACGCAATATGCCTGTTGTTGTTGATGTCTCTTGGTTGTGTTTATATTAAATGGGTCTGGGCATATTGATGCGATGAGAGGAAGGTTTCGGAGAGAACGTAATTCTACATTGTGCACGGATGGATACAAACACAAACACACACACACGCGCGCAATGCGGCTCATGAAAAACCCGGATGTAAGCTGAGGACCCGGATGTAAAACCACAGTACCTGGATGGAAGACGGAGGAACAACGGGAAAAACCCACTTAGAAACCCGGATGTTGACAAGATCCCGGATGTAAAATACACTGCTCACACACACACACACACACACTCACACTCACGTCGCTTTGACACCTCTCACGATCCATTTGGACCAATAGTGGTCCATCACTACCCTAAACACACCCCCGACTTACCCCCAGAATGCCCGCCTTCTATACTACGGTAGACTGCGCATGCGCAGACTATTGAACATGGACGATGCATTAGGGTGCTCCTCCACGAGGGCTTCAAAATAAGACCTCATACGACACCATCGGACCATTAGTGGCCCATTTTGACCCCAAAACGTCTATATCCAAACCCTTTTCCCACAATTCCTGTCTGCGCATGCGCAGAATGACGATATTCCTACACCACATCCACGCAGTCTGATTTTCCCTCACGTATGCTTCACATTGATACCTCCCTCGACTCCATCGGACCATTAGTGGCCTACCTAGACCCCAAAACGTCTATTTCCAAACCCTTTTCCCACAATTCCCTGTCTGTGCATGCGCAGAATGGTGAACACGAACGACACACTAGTCCAGGCGGATGCTCCCTCACGTATGCTTCACATTGATACCTCACTCGACTCCATCAAACCATTAGTGGCCCACCTAGACCCCAAAACGTCTATTTCCATACCCTTTTCCCACAATTCCTGTCTGCGCATGCGCAGGATGTTGAACACGAACGACACACTAGTCCAGGTGGATGCTCCATCACGAATGCTTCACATTGATACCTCACTCGATCCAATAGGCCCACTAGTGGCCCACCTAGACCCCAAAACGTCTATTTCCATACCCTTTTCCCACAATTCCATGTCTGCGCATGCGCAGAATGTTGACAACGAACGATACACTAGTCCAGGCGGATGCTCCCTTACGTATGCTTCACAGTGATACCTCACTCGATCCAATCGGCCCATTAGTGGCCCACTTAGACCCCAAAACGTCTATTTCCGTACTCTTTTCTCACAATTCCCTGTCTGCGCATGCGCAGAATGTTGACAACGAACAATACACTAGCCCAGGCGGATGCTCCCTCACGTATGCTTCACATTGATACCTCCCTCGACTCCATCGGACCATTAGTGGCCTACCTAGACCCCAAAACGTCTATTTCCAAACCCTTTTCCCACAATTCCCTGTCTGTGCATGCGCAGAATGGTGAACACGAACGACACACTAGTCCAGGCGGATGCTCCCTCACGTATGCTTCACATTGATACCTCACTCGACTCCATCGAACCATTAGTGGCCCACCTAGACCCCAAAACGTCTATTTCCATACCCTTTTCCCACAATTCCTGTCTGCGCATGCGCAGGATGTTGAACACGAACGACACACTAGTCCAGGTGGATGCTCCATTACGAATGCTTCACATTGATACCTCACTCGATCCAATAGGCCCACTAGTGGCCCACCTAGACCCCAAAACGTCTATTTCCATACCCTTTTCCCACAATTCCATGTCTGCACATGCGCAGAATGTTGACAACGAACGATACACTAGTCCAGGCGGATGCTCCCTTACGTATGCTTCACAGTGATACCTCACTCGATCCAATCGGCCCATTAGTGGCCCACTTAGACCCCAAAACGTCTATTTCCGTACTCTTTTCTCACAATTCCCTGTCTGCGCATGCGCAGAATGTTGACAACGAACAATACACTAGCCGGATGCTCCCTCACGACTGCTTCACATTGATACCTCATACGACCCAATCGCCCCACTAGTGGCCCACCTAGACCCCAAAACGTCTATTTCCATACCCTTTCTCTATTGCGCATGCGCAGAATGACGTCAGTTCCACGTCACACCCAGCCTGTTGCATACTCCCTCACGTATGCTTTACATTGATACCTCACTCGACCCAATCGGGCCACTAGCGGTCCCCACAGATTGCCGAACATTCTCACGAAAACCCACGTATTTGGCACTACTTTCGGTCCGCGGAGGCAGACCGCATCACCGCGGAAGAATCCATGCCCCCAAGGTCACACCCCATTCACCGACCGGAAGTGACGTCATACCTGCGCAGAACACTCCTGCGCACACCTCCACAAAACCTCCCCATTTCACCACATTCGCGCATACGCAGTGTGGCGAATGCGACTCGAAATCCACTTTCTCTACTACTTCTCGTATTCCAGACGGTCGCCCTGGCAGGAGAATAGAACTGCTCTCTCACATGTGTCGTTTTAACACTGTCGTCTTAGAAGTGACAATGGTCCTGATAACATTTCCAAGCATTGCTTTTACACCGTTCAATGAAAGTGTCGTTTTTAGAGTGTCGTTGTTGAAAATGTACATATCTTATGAAGTGTCGTTTTCCAGACTGTCGCCCTGGTAGGAGAATAGTCCTCCGTATGTGTCGTTTTAACACTGTTATCTTAGAAGTGAGAACAGACCTGATGATATTTCCAAGCATTGCTGTTACACGGTTCTATGAAACTGTCGTTTTTACAGCGTCGCGGCAAAATACATACATATCTTATGAAGTGGCGTATGAAGTGTCGTTTTCCAGACTATCGTCCTGGCAGGGGAATAGTCCTGCTCCCCAATATGTGTCATTTTAACTGTCGTCTTAGAAGTGAGAATAGACCTGATAATATTTCAAAACATCGCTGTTACATAATTCAATGAAATTAAAGTGTCATTTTTAGAGTGTCGCTGTAGAAAATATACATATCTTATGAAGTGCCGTTTTCCAGACTGTCGTCATGGCAGGAGAATATTCCTTTATATGAGTCATTTTAACACTGTCGTTTTAAAAGGGAGAATGGTCCTCATAGTATTTCCAACCATCGCTGTTACATGTACATGATTCAATGAAAGTGTCGTCTTTAGAAAAAAATATATGCATGTACATGTATAGGCCTATGTACACAGGGAGATCTCCACCAGTCACGAATATCCACTGAAAACAATAACGCAGAGAATTCTCGTCATCTCTTACATGGAGTAGCAACCATTTATATAGCAATCTCTAATTGACAGTGGGTACTATTAACTTTCCCAGATGTCACCGCTGGTGAGTCATTAGCGTAGCAACTATTATCGCCCTTCGTTCCTGTTACCATGAACACTGATCAGCCCAGCAGTACATCACGAGGTCATCCATCCAAGTCTTGACCGGGCTCAAAGTCGCTTAACTTCGGTGATTTTACGAGGACTGGTGTGTCCAACGTGATATGCCGTATCAGGGAACCTTAAAAAGTCACAGTGAAACATACAGCCAAGGGTTCCGATGATCATGAGAGTGCACTCGCTGAGCCATCAATAAATAATAAAAAATAATTATAAATCAAATTTTCATCAGAATTCGGTCAACTCAGAACTTGCTGGTAACAATGCCCTAATGCACGTTCATGCCAAAAATCAAGGTTCTAATGTCAACGGTTCTCCTTAATTTGCCGACGAAAGGTTTCGGATGGACTCACTGACTGACTGACTACTGGACAATTTGTAGATGGTAGCCTACTTTGTAGGAATAATTGTAAACTTGGTGATAAAAAACATGAGCAGTGTGACTAACATCACAGGACCTACGAAGTAGAGTAGGCATTAGGACTCGAACGCGAACTGAACTCTTGGAAATCGCCACCCCCAGTTGAAATCCTGCCTTTTTTAAGATGGGCAAGTCAGAATCGCCAGCGATTTTCATCAAAAATCACCAGAAATTTTCATCAAAAGTAGGTCAGCTCAGAACTTGTTGGTAACAGTCTCCTAATGCGCCTTCATTCCAAAAATAAATAACGATCGCCGATTTAATTTTATAATTTTTTAACTAAAGGAAACAAATTGAATAATAAAGGTTCAGTAGATTTCAAGCTTTACGTGTGGAAATACATTTACATCTCTTTAATGGTTTTCAGTGCCTTTGTCCAGGATCAAAACAACTTTTTGAATCACATTATTTTCCCAACAATACAACCAATTTTTATATATAGTACTATAGTAGAAAGGTAGCATTTATGTAGTTTACAGTAATTCAACTCAAAGACCAACACCTTCTCTGCACAAGATAATAATGATTCTATGTCATTCTCCTGAGCATAACCGATACAAAGACGAATAAATAGCGTCTCTACATCACGTTGTTATCTATATATATGAGACAACACATTTTGGGTATCGGCAATCTGATGAATGTACTATTCCGGTTTTCTTGTTTCACATTATATTCTATGGCGGTTGATCACAGACTAATCTGAAGGATGATACCACATCTTTCTTTCTTCTGCTGGGTTATTGCACCAGGCTGACTTAATTGGTTGATGTAGGATATTTCACCATCAGTGGGTAATTTGACCTGAATTTGAAGCCTGATGTGGTCAGTGATGAAATGTTTGGATGTGAAATAGGATACACGTTGAAGGCCACAGTTTACATATATCTATAACAATATACTGAATTGTGTGTATTGAGGCTGGCAAGTTGGTAATAGCGGTGTGATGGAAAATTAGCATTTCCTATTTCATAAAAACAATTACGGATGGCATATCCCACCACTGTGTTATATATACAGTGAAACATACAGCCAAGGTTTCCCGATGGGCATGACAGTGTACTCGCTGAGCCATCAATAAATAATTAAAAAAATAATTATAAATCAAATTTTCATCAGAATTCGGTCAGCTCAGAACTTCAACCTCAAGGTTCTAATGTCAACTGTTCTCCTTATTTTGCCGATGAAAGGATTCGGATGGACTGACTGACTGACTGCCTCACTCATTACCGGACAATTTGCGATCTGTAGCCTACTTCATAGGAAAATACTTTGACTAAAGATGTTGGCGAAAGTGTCATTAAATGTCTGTTTTTCTTGTAACCATGTCAGAAATAGCTAGGCCACAGAGGTTGTGAAAGCCCCAGCAAAGGAGGTTAGTAGGTGGGATTTAACGTCGTTTTCAAGAAATTTTCATTCATATGGCGACGGTGCGTATATGTGCAAGGACACGAGATTGCCCACAGATCCCAATTTCTTGATCATCCCAGCCAGAACACCACCGGTCAGTCCAAGCAAAGGTCCGCTCATCAGAAATCATATAACCATGTCAGTAGTAGGGAGAGAGGAAATTCATTATTATTTTTGCGCGCCCAGAGTTATCTGACCCTGCGGAGTCACGCGGAGGTAACCTCACTTCCGGTGACTTCACATCCTGGTCAAAGGTCACTTCCGGGTCAAAGGCGACTTCTGGGGTCAAAGGTCACGTCCGGGGGTCAAAGGTCACTTCCGGTCATGTGACGGCCCAGCAAGAGTGATCTACTCCTAAATAGGCTTCAGTTATATCAGTGTTAAACCCAGTGGGCAACCCACGCATGGTCATTTGAGGTATGGGGGTGGTACCTTGTTTTTTTCTGTCCCGAGCTGTAGAACACGATGGGAGGGTCTCGTGGCCATTGAGCAATTTAGCTGAAAGGTTATCGTGTGCATGCGTAGTGAATAGGCAGATCTGCGGTGGACGTTTTGGGATCGAGGTGGGTCAATATTGGTTCGATTGGGTCGTGTGGGTATCAAAGTGAAGCACTCGTGGGGGACCATCCAACTGGATTGGTGGGTCGTGGAAGTAAGGCTATGGCGTGCACGCAGATATGGAATTTTGAGAAAAAGGCATTGGAATGGACGTTTTGGGTCGAGGTGGAGCAATATTTGTCCGAATGGGTCGTATGGGATATCAGTTTGGGGCGCTCGCGGGGGAGAGTCCCACTGGACTGGTGTATAGTGAAAGTAGGGCTATGGTACGCATGCGCAGACAGGGATTGGAATGGACGTTTTGGGGTCAAGGTGGCCCAATAGTGGTGCATCCTGTACCCTATAGTCCGTAGGGCTTAGGGTACACCAGGGTGCGGGTGCACCACAGGTGCGTGCGATCACGTCACTTCCGAGCCCCGAGCTTCAAGAGCTCCTAGCTCCAAGAACTCCGAGCTCTTATCCGGTCCATCCCACAGCTTCGAGCTCTGTAGTTTCACAAAGGGTGGCTTCTGATTGGACAAGATCAGCCGAGAATACACCTAACGGGTAAGAACGAATATGACAGGCACAACATAAAATGGATGTACCACACACGCGTTAAGGCGTTACGATAGGTCGTCAAGGTGTTACTATAGCGCATTAAAGCGTTAAGCTAGGACATTAAGGCGTTAAGATAGTGCGTTAAGGCGTTAAGATAGTGCGTTAAGGTGTTAAGCTAGCGCGATAACGCATTGAGACGGGCGTTAAGGCGTAACGACGGACGTCACTGCATTTCGATGAATTACTATCAATTCCATGGAATATCTAGAAAAATCAGAGCATCTGAGCTATTTCATTATGCTGATACGCAAAAAGGCTGACCTTCACCAGTCTGACTGTAGGTGCGGCTTACTGGAGTTAGTTTTATACTATACTGTGGGCATTTGTGGGAGTTACTGTCCATAAAAGCAAGCGTATACCAAAAAGGTGCACAGTTGACGTTCAACTGTCAACATGGCTTATACTTGCTCTGAGTGCGAACGCACGTTCACCAGACGTTACGATATGATGCGCCACCAGAAGAATATACATGGAATTGAAGACACCGAGGCATAAGAAGCCTGCGTGAGGAAGAACCTACCTTTTGGGATCGTATTGTGACAGCAGCTATTAATATTCACGCTGCAGCGATCGAGGACGCCGGACAAGATAACTTACAGCAGGCGTGCATTCAAATGCGCCCCAGCATCAGGAAAACAGCCATGGCGATCTATGAATAGTATACCCTGCTACCGCTTGAAATGAAAGGTGACCCCATGCACAGGACCATCATGGAGACCAAGCATCACCTGGAAGAGGATATGGGGCTACCACCCACCGAGGCCCTGCAAAATGCGATCAGAACACATGAACAGGTACAATAAAAGCGTACCTGAGATACAACACATACCACTAATCGTTAGATTCTTGGTATGTGCTTTAGAATAGGTTAACCAGAAGACTATTCTGTGAAGTCATGTGACGCAGTCAGTATGTCGGCACCTCTTCCCACTTCCATTATATGTGTTGTAATATTGCCGTTACGGTATCCTGGTCGAGTAGTCGAGAATACATCTAACGGACAAGAGCTGCAGCCCCAAATGGGGGCATCTGATTGGACAAGAGCATACTAGAATTGTAAATATACCCAACGCGGCTCCCTCGGCGTGGGTATGATGTGATGGAGATACCAGGGATAATAGACTATATGAAAACTTATGAACGTATTGAGTTTTGTTTCTCTCAACTGTCTGCATCATGGCGTTAAGACATTATAGAACTAGGTATAGAAGACGTTATCAGCCTGGTTATCAGCCACGATATCATGGGACATTGCTCATATAATGGACAAGCGACTGATTTTATGTTATCCGAATGATTCTTTCTGTGTTATTTCTGTTATTCTACCTTGAACTTGTGTTGTCCTTTATAGAGACCGGCCACGTCTTGGAAACAAAAAACATTATTCACAAAGAAACAAAAATCATGGATATCAGTTTGACTGACGATCCTTTTTTTTTTACTTATGATTACTACTCTTATTATTATTGATATCACCATTATATTATGAGTAAATACCGCGCGATTATTGAGTTATTGTAAAGTACAAATTAATTATTTCATCCATCATCCCCAAACCCCAGACCACGTGGGAATTGTAGGGGTTTTGTAAAGGCGTGGTCATTAACAGGCAATAAATGCCCAGCTTAACTGGAAGAAAAAAAAAGAAAACAAAAAAAAAAAAAAAAAAATAGAAGACGTTATGGCGTTACGGTGTCACTGCATTAAGACGGGCGCTCAACAACGCCATCACCACCACCACCACCACCAACACACACACATCACCACCACACCCCACCACCACCACCACACACACACACCACCGACACACGTAACACACACACACCACCACCACACACACATCCACCCACCCATCCACACATACCCAAGAACACGGAAGTAGCCGGACCGGACATGGCCCGGCGTAGAGCGATGACGTCATCGGGGACCACATAAGTCTCATAAGACATGTTTTATTCGGTGATGTCATTGGATTGATACATACATCTTGTCGATGCGTTATTATTATATAATAGCATCTCACAAAAGGTAAAAAAAACTACTATGTTAGGGCGTTAAGGCGTTAGTATAAGGCGTTAAGATAGGGCGTTAAGGGGTTCAGAAAACACTCCACAAAGGCCATGGGGCAAATATTTACTACTGAAACTGCACCTCTCAGCAGGCCACGATCCGCTAGTATCCGATATCAGCCCATCTAGACCTGCTTGATAGGGGTATCCAATATTTCAGGGCTAAAGTCCGTGTTTCCGGATTTTTTCCTGGGAAAGTTTTACATGCACCCACCCATGACTTAATCGGCCTTGAAGAGCGCTTCACATGGATATCCTCCCCGACCCAGTACGCCCACTATTGGACCACCTCGACCCCAAAACGTCCATTCCAATGACCTTTTCCGAAAATTCCCTGCCTGCACTTGCGCACCATCGCCCTACTTTTACTACACATACACACCAGTCTAGTCGGACTAGACGATGATGAAAGCTCTAGTAAAGAACTGACAACAAGAAATGATAATAATGCTAGAAATAGCAAGGTCAAAGACGTTGGTGGACGTCTCAACAATGGCTCGATAACACGAAAGGGCAATCATTTTTACTCACTGTCACAAATAGTTACTTAGGTTTAAGACCTTGGTGAAATAGCAAGCGTCAGATCCGACATTCAATATTCAGTCGTCGTCCATAAAAGAATATCTGGGAAGAACAGTTTGGCAAGCCTATAACGGAGAAACAGCGTAAAGATAATGAAGAGAGAAACACCAGTATTTGAGAAGTAAGTAGTAGTAGGGTTTAACGTCGTTTTCAACCTTGTTTCAGTCATATCACGACGGTGCCAGAACACGAGAGTACTCAGTTCCTATTACCCTGGACACTGATCAGCCCAGCCAGTGCAAGCACACGGTCACCCATCCAAGTATTGACCCAGCTTAACGTTGCTTAACACGGTGATATGACGAGAACTGGCGTGTCCAATGCTATGTATGTACCAGTATTTGAGCGAGGCTATGGTGGAAATGAATCGCGTGAAATGGCTAACGAAGACCATATCCCGATGATGAAAAAGACGCTGTGCTAATTGTATTACGATCAAGGAATGAAATGGCACACGCTGCTAAATGACCATAATCATCAGGAAATTGCGAAAACAACGAGGCATTTCCAAACTCCCTACGATATGGACAATCACGTTGTTTTCAGGCAAGGTCTTAAGATACGGAAATCTTTATTCATTAACTTGACTACCTATGCCAATACATCTGTAACTGAAGAAAATGGTGAAGTAGAAAACGGACGAGCAATGAGAGATGAATCCAGTTGAAAATCGAGACTGCGTATTAGTACCCGAATTATGGTATGGTAATTAATGAATTACACGTAGATCACTGAGGCCCGCCCCCTGTACAGACCTTTTGGTCTTTGATATATGTTGGCACTTGTGGGACACTTGTTGGCACACGTAGATCACCGAGGCCCGCCCCCTGTACAGACCTTTTGGTCTTTGATATATGTTGGCACTTGTGGGAAGTTGATGCTGGGTCGACATCGGGCATTACAGACTAGTCTTTTGTGTTAAATGCCGTCATTTACATCTGACGATGATACAGCTCACCAATCTCACAGCGAAACAGCTCACCAATTACCAGTATACGAGTTGTCAGAGCATTTCCATCATAGCTCTCTAGATTTGTATCTAATACCGCTTATGCCGGTGCTAGGGGCCGTGTGGTCATATCATCCAAGTTGCCACATGAACAGGTACAATAAAAGCGTACCTGAGATACAACACATATCACGAATCGTTAGATTCTTGGTATGTGCTTTAGAATAGGTTAACCAGAAGACTATTCTGTGAAGTCATGTGACGCAGTCAGTATGTCGGCACCTCTTCCCACTTCCCTTATATGTGTTGTAACTTTTTTCCTGTATATGGCGAGATTCTGCTGGTGGACGTTTCGTCCCCGAGGCCCGCCCCCTGTACAGACCTTTTGGTCTTTGATATATGTTGGCATTTGTGGGAAGTTGATGCTGGGTCGACATCGGGCCTTACAGACTAGTCTTTTGTGTTAAATGCCGTCATTTACATCTGACGATGATACAGCTCACCAATCTCCAATGTACGAGTTGTCACAGCGAAACAGCTCACCAATTACCAGTATACGAGTTGTCAGAGCATTTCCATCATAGCTCTCTAGATTTGTATCTAATACCGCTTATGCCGGTGCTAGGGGCCGTGTGGTCATATCATCCAAGTTGCCACATGAACAGGTACAATAAAAGCGTACCTGAGATACAACACATATCACGAATCGTTAGATTCTTGGTATGTGCTTTAGAATAGGATAACCAGAAGACTAATCTGTGAAGTCATGTGACGCAGTCAGTATGTCGGCACCTCTTCCCACTTCCCTTATATGTGTTGTAATTTTTTCCTGTATATGGCGAGATTCTGCTGGTGGACGTTTCGTCCCCGAGGCCCGCCCCCTGTACAGACCTTTTGGTCTTTGATATATGTTGGCACTTGTGGGAAGTTGATGCTGGGTCGACATCGGGCATTACAGACTAGTCTTTTGTGTTAAATGCCGTCATTTACATCTGACGATGATACAGCTCACCAATCTCCAATGTACGAGTTGTCACAGCGAAACAGCTCACCAATTACCAGTATACGAGTTGTCAGAGCATTTCCATCATAGCTCTAGATTTGTATCTAATACCGCTTATGCCGGTGCTAGGGGCCGTGTGGTCATATCATCCAAGTTGCCACATGAACAGGTACAATAAAAGCGTACCTGAGATACAACACATATCACAAATCGTTAGATTCTTGGTATGTGCTTTAGAATAGGATAACCAGAAGACTAATCTGTGAAGTCATGTGACGCAGTCAGTATGTCGGCACCTCTTCCCACTTCCCTTATATGTGTTGTAATATGAACAGCATTGAAATTCGCTCATGAAACGACTAACATTGCAAATTCGAGTTTTGTGTTTCTTTATGCCTTTCAGTATCTTTTTCGCAGTATTCTCCATCCGATGGTGTGAGATTCACTCTTGTAACCTCTCATTTTTCGCAGATATGAAGACTTTGTCAAAATCTGTCTAATTTAGATTATGACGTCACTATGACGAAATCGCGATCAAGTTATGCACGTCTTTGGGAGCTATCCAACGGTATAAGTTTTGCCTCTATGACCCTTCCCATTCTAGAGATATAGACTTAAATCCGTCTAATTCATATTCACTATAACGTCATGTTGATCGAATGACGCGCCTCACGCCTTGGTACCCAACGACGTAATTTTCATCTCCACAGCCCTTCCTCTTTAGAGATTTTAATGAATAAAACAAAAAGATTGACAAAAACGAAATATTAAACATTTATAAACAATGTTTCTATTTGTTACTAAATCAAACCTGCTTGAATTCAATGCCTTTAATCTCCATTTAAATGCACAATCAAACGTAGAAAACGGAAGTTAAAACTAAAAGTTAACTCCCCTAGGTGAGAGTTGTCCGCCCCTAGGAGAGCTCTCCCACTCAATCCAGCGTGGTTACTATAAAGGTCACTGCAAGCCTCATTCCAATCCTCTTTCTCAAACCGAGACCAGCAGAGAGCAAGGCCGCGGAATGAGGGGACGGAAGGGAGGGACAATTAAATTCAAGCAGGTTTGATTTAGTAACAAATAGAAACATTGTTTATAAATGTTTAATATTTGCTTCCTAAATCGTAAACCTGCTTGAATTCAATGCCTCAGTACCAACATATGGAGGTGGGAACCTCGGCCTTGTTGTAGTTCTAAAAGCAGGCGTAGTAACCGCTGGTATGACACAGACATGGGTATAAGAATGAGACATCAAACATCAACAAATGTAACCCTGGTCAAGGACGAAAAGGTTAAAACATGGATAAGATACAACAGTACTTATCTTGAATGTCTCCATCCATGTAGCTGTGCTCGTGGTGTGGTATACAATCTCTACCAAGAAGTTTGAATCCTCTGCTCTTAGGGCTGATAGGTTTTCTTGGCAGGATTGTATGCCGATTGGGCAATGCCGACTTTAGCACATACATGCAGAAACTTGGCTGAACCTTTAAGGTTGGGTGATGCGTAATCTGTCCGGGCTTAGAGGGCGTCAAGCCACACCATTCTCAGTCCACAAACCGTCTTATGTCCAACTCTCCATACTTGGTTCTTGAAGTTGAACAGGTCTTGTAGGAGATGACTGCGTTTGCTCCCCGAGTCAATACTACGCAATCGTCCACTCTGTACTTTATTCGACTGTGGAGACACTGCTTGTGAGATGAGCGTAGGAGACCCGGCTGAGATCATCTGGGAGGAAGTCAATTCAAACTGAAATGACAAGCAAAACTGCAGTAAAGTCAAAGATTAAAAGTCAGAATTGTGTCAGGACTAAAATGATGACTTGAGAGATAGCGGCTGCCAAACTGACCTATTACTACTGAGTAGATAACATTTATATCCAATAATTTTTAAGATAATATTTATATCCAATTATTTTAAAGATAACAGTCTCTCAGTAAGGTACAATTACTAGAGCTGGAAAACAAAAAGGTCAGACTGTGCGAGACACGAATCCACGTCCTCAGAGTTCGATACCCAATCGCCAGCAGAAACAGCAAACGGACCAGACCACACGGCCGTCTCAGCCTCTATCTAAAAATGATCATAGGCATGACAAAGAATCTCAACAAAAGAACCCTGGTCGGTAATGCAGAGGGTAATTATGGAGTAGTAAAAGATACTTATCTAACTTATCTTTTGAGTGTCTTCCTCCTTGTAGGAGGGATGACACAGACATGGGCATAAAGATGAGACATCAACAATGAACAAGTGAAACCCTGGTCAGAGACGTAAAAGGTTAAATCATGGATAAGAAACAGTAGTACTTATCTTGAATGTCTCCATCCATGAAGCTGTGCTCGTGGTGTGGTATACAATCTCTACCAAGAAGTTTGAATCCTCTGCTCTTAGGGCTGATAGGTTTTCTTGGCAGGATTGTATGCCGATGCAGAAACTTGGCTGGACCTTTAAGGTCGGGTGAAGCGTAAACTGTCCGGGCTTAGAGGGCGCCAAGCCACACCATTCTCAGTCCACAAGCCGTCTTACGTCAACTTCTCAACCTGTTACTTGAAGCTGAGTAGGTCTTGTAGGATGCCTAGGAGTCGACTGCGTGTGTTCCCTGAGCCAACTCTACGCAACTGTCAACTCTCTGTACTTTACTCGAAGTTGCTGACACTAGCAACCTGAAACAAAACAATATTAATAATACTCACAAGTGTCAGTTCTTCTTTCTTGTGAGTTGAGCGTAGGTGACGTAGCTGAGATCATGTAGAAGGAAGTCAGATATAACCTGCAAGACACAAGCAAAACCGCAGTTAAGGTAAAAATTAAATTCACCATAGTGTCAGACCTCTTAGATTGATGATTAGAGAGCCCATGGTCGTCTATCTGACTTATTTCTTCCTTCATAGATGATCGAATCGAAAGTGGACACATGATATAATTGAGAGATGAGATGAGATGATACAGCAAGATGGCTGCCTTGCTGTAATGGTGACAATTTTGCACCCCCCCCCCCCTCTTTTTCTGAAATTACTTACCACGTGCTTGGTAGCCACCAGTGGCCCGAGCGTGGTCACACTATCTGATTGCACCGACATATCTCACAGATAGAAATTTGTGAACGTGGAGTTTGCTGTCCAGGCACAAGACTGGACAAAGTCATGGAGGGACAAGTTCTTCCATCAAGGCCATGTGTAGCGATGGCACGAATCTCATGGGAAGAAGCAGTATACAGTAGCGGGGAGGCGTCAATGGCCAATTGATAAGACCATTTTATGGTCTTCTTCAACCACGCGTCAAGGATATTTTTTCGTAATGTCATGCATTGCAGACGGGCGAAAAACGACAGAAATAACAGGCGCCGAGAGCCGCGAACGGAAATCGGTACGAGTAAGATAGTGGCGAATGGCTCGAACAGGGCATAACAAAGAGTCGTCTTCGAGCCCATGTACGTAGGACACAGCTTTAGAGAAGCGGATAGAAAGGGTTCAAAGGGCGGACGAATCAAGCACACAGAACCACACCGATATCCCAATTCGGTAACAGTAGGCGAGTACGTCGCGACTGTAAGGCGAAGGCCCGAATAAGCGCAGAGATATAATCGTTAAGGCTAAAGTCGGTACCAGAGGTAAGACGTAACACCCTAGCCAGATCAGATCCATACCCTACAATGGAGCTAATATGAAACTTCCTATCCCGGTGAAGATGGAGGAAGTCAGCAACGAGGGAACTAGAGACAGAGTCGGGATCGGCAAAACGACCTCGGCACCAGGACAAATAAATCCGCTGCAGAGACCGAACCCGTAACCAAAAACGAACGTAGTGAGTAAGGTCCTGCATAGAAATGAAAAGCCCTAAGATGATGACAGAACCATAATGTCAAAGTCTAACACCTGGTGCAACCGTCTATACGGGAATAAAATACTTGAAGGAGAAAGTCGAAAAACTGTCCCCAAGTACACCCCGAAACACATTGTGTCATTTAAGCACAATCCTAAAGCAAACGGATCTAAACACAAACTGTTTGAGTGTTAAAGTCAACATGGTTCTGAGTTAAACCAAAAATCAACACAAATCTGTGCTGAATTCCCAGGCGACGTCCATCACTATCCACGTCCATAATCCAAAAACCCATTCCATTCTCAATACAACAGTATTAGATGAAATACTGTTGATTCCAACAACAATTTTGTTAACTCGACACAAAATCGGAATCAAAAAATGCTTGACCAAAACTCACTTCGTAGAGTAATGACGCACCTAAGTAAATCACCATGTGAAAAACCTGAGAGGGACTGATACAAATGGAAGGATGACGCTAAACGGACGGACTTCCACTCCCGCCGACGACCGACGATGGAGTATCGAAGGAAGTGCCGAAAAACGAGGAAATATGGATATAAAATATACATCTCACATATGAAGCAATGACGTGAAACACGGCGTATGGCGTACCGGAACGTGGAAAAATGAGAGACACGTTGTGAGTGATAAACAACGTAGCGATTTCGCATTCGCAACATAATGTACATACATGCTCCTAATAGAGCAGGATACAAACATATCAAAGTACATGACGTAACGGCGAGAAACGACGTACAGGTGAACGAGGACAACGAGACAACGTAACGTAACGACGTAAAGATGCGAAGCGAGAAAAGAGTTGCAACCGAAACCGATTGTAATTATTTTCCATCATTTAGAGAATAGAGACGCAGTAGAGATGAACACATTAAATGTTCCTAGCGCTAATCACACGTAAGCTCAATGAGCTAAAAGGTATAATGGATCTTTGTGTCAGTGAACATGAATACTGTAATAGTGAACATGATTACCTTATGACCTCTCCCGATGTAAATTGTCTCCTGAACATGAAAATCAGTACTGGAGTTTTGTAAGTATATCAACATTTACAAACAATGTTACTATTTATAACCCAAAAATAGTCACATTATGTTTCGTGCCAGATCTGAACTCGGATCGCTGGATCAGAGCCCAGCGTGTTAACCATTGCACCACGGAACGTGGTCCAGAACAAAGAGATTTCACGTAACCGAGAAAATCCTCAAAGAATTTAAAAATTCCCGAAGAGAGGAAATACATTTAAAGACTCTCGCCGGCAGGAAGGTAAGGATATTAAAAATTTTGAATTTGAAATGACCTAGCGCTAACAAGCTGTCGAGAAGCAGAAACAGTAAGTTCATTGCTAAAGAGCAGTGAGATGTTCTTGTAGACTGTACCGATAATCAAGAAAACTTCACGAATTTACGTGTTCCGTATCGTCGAACGAGAGTATTTCTAAAGATTTCTCGGAGAAACACACTCACAGAATTGTTTTAACAGTATACATGTGACATTTACAAGTAAACTTTTTACCATGTGCCACACAATGTGACTTTTTGGCAGCATTGTCGATATTGTCTAGGATTACAACAACAACAACAACACCCTCACGCTAACAATTTTAAATTTTCTCAGAGAGAAGAAAATAAAAAATAATGCTCAACTCCATCTGAATTATAAACGAAATACAGTATACAGATGGGACCAGCTTGGTGAGAAACAAACAATTCACATGTATAAAACAAATTTGTGTATCAAAGCATAGCACAGTTTTACAATAAACAGTGGGTGAATAGGATTACATACTCACGATAACCAACACGTGATCCCTTTGTTGATCGACACACCCTTAATCACATAAAGAGATCAGCAAAGACGCTCATTAAAATGCAACAAACAGTCGTAGCATTGAAGTCCCGTAACATCCATTTACGCTATTATAGCATCGTTTAAATAGGGTTGAGTTGTGGTTACGTACACAAAAAACAACAATCACGTAAACATGAGAGGCAGAATAAAACCTCCGTAAGTTCTCTCTTGAAGACAGGATATCAAAATCACATAATAATACTTGATATAACAAGAGATTACCTTCTTGGTAGGACCAAAGAATTGAATGCATGGAGGTGAGAAACTACCAAAGTCCGAACAAAACATACAACAACAACATGGAACATTGACGGACTGCTTATAAAGACTCGGATTTCCCCGGCGGGGAAAAAACGAACCTCCCGCGTCAAACGAGGGTAGTACTCACAATCCTGGTAAGATTTATACAACAATTCAATGGATAAAATCATGAATCAACGAAACAAAAACCTGTTCGTTTAAGGTACATCACAATAGGCTCACATACTGACCGAACAAAACGGAATGTTGGGAGCCAATAAAAGCCCACATCAAACACACCGGGTCGCAACTCAAAGTTTGTGTGGAGACGCAATATTGAATACACACTGGCCTAATGCAGGACTGTGTTATTTGTTAAACATGAGATTTCATAAAGACTTTTAGAAAAACATCGTCAGACAATCATTTCAGGAGAATTTAAAATCTCCGCCAAAAGCCAAATATTTAGCGACGTTCGTCCGAAGACACTAAACACGTGGCCGACTCAAACGAGTCCAACATTCGCCCCAACAAATAGATCGGGAACGGAATTAAATAAACTATGTCCAGATTTAACCGGCAACGGAGAAATAGACACACGACGTTGTTTATTAGCTTTCTTCTTTTTAGAAGAAACATGTGGTACCGATAGACAGAGGCGAAATAACATGTGGCCAAGAATTCTTTTATCTGACGAAGACAATGGAATGCACCGGAAAGACCGACTTGGTCTTTGTTAAGCCGAACAAAGGAACGGGTTTGGGATCGACCCTAGACAATGAAGCTCCGGTACGGGTCAAACTGTCTAACAACCTAGAAATATCTTCGTGTAGAATAGTCCCGCTTGGCTAAATATATACCGACGCGGGCGAAACTGGAACTTGACCAACTCGGTCAAGATCCTCACTACATTTCATATCATTGACCAAAGAAATTTCTAAAACCCGTCTGTCGACCTCCGAAATAGACGGGTCATCACAAGCATGTAAAAGATAAGCACGACGAGCTTGGGCATAATTCTTCCAAGTCGTCGCCCCATAATACACATTCCGCGCACGTGGACGCACGACAACACAATTTTTTACAAGAAAAAACAAGCCGTGTGGGCGTCCAATGGGGACAAATTTTGCCCGCACGTACGACAAGGAATAGAAGTCGGAACCTCAGACATAATAATACAATAAGTAAATTCCGAATAAACACAAGTCACACTTGATAAAGGATACACCAGCGAAACAACCACAACTAATGTTGTAAATTGAATCTGAACACTTCCCTAGATGTGCACTGCTCGAGAGCAAACAGGAGAAAGAGGATTGGAATGAGACTTGCAGTGACCTTTATAGTAACCACGCTGGATTGAGTGGGAGAGCTCTCCTAGGGGCGGACAACTCTCTCCTAGGGGAGTTAACTTATAGTTTTAACTTCCGTTTTCTACGTTTGATTGTGCATTTAAATGGAGATTAAAGGCATCGAATTCAAGCAGGTTAACGATTTAGGAAGCAAATTTCTAGACTTATGTCTACAATTACAGATTCTACTCCTATACCTGGTATATTTTAATCTCCAATAGCCATCTTACCTCAGTAACAGGGTCATACACCACCACAGCTCGGATCTATCAAACAGCAGCTCCACAAACCTCCCCCGGGCTACTACCTTTGTACGCGTGATGTCATGCTGCAACACGGCAGATTCGTGGTCAATCAAACGTTGTATGTATCGATGTCCCCCAGCTATTTCGCTTTGGTCGATAGAGCCGACCTAGAATACCACATCATCATCCTACACGTTCTACAACTGATGTGGGTGATTGACCGACGCGGGTGATTTGAGACCAGGTATATCAGGGTGATGTCCTAAGCTGTGTTGACCTAGAAAATCTATTCTCGAATATTCATTCTCTTTATAGAAGACTCCCCGACCTACATATGACGTCTTGCTGACCTACTGACCCAGAACACCTGAGCCAAAACCCCCATTTCTCCTCTACTGTTATAACAAGTCATTTGCATTGGTGGCAAGTCTACAAGTTGTCAATAAAACTTAACACAGTTGTATAATGCAATCAAAGTAACAAAAATGATATATAAATATTATTTATTCAATGAGTAATGATGTACATGGTCTTTGGTATAGATTGTATATAATACTCGTGTATAATGAACACAAAAAATAAATATGGTTAACAAGTGGAATTGACACACAAAAACAATATGTCTTACAAATCAAGAACTAAATATAAAGAAATACTGGAATGATTATATCAATAGTGGACTTTTCAACTGAGTTGGTCAATGCATCGACGAGCTGAAGTGGTTCCATGCCAATAATATAAATGACACATTTAAAATTGACCAATCTAACGAAGTAAAACAAGAGCCTAATTGGCGCTATGGACTACTCATTAAAACGATAATCTACGAGTCTTACAGATTTCTCTTGCCGGTGGTCAGTGACCTTGATGAGACCACTGGACCCCAATCTTTATATCCCGACACATTGCTTACCACTAAATACATTCACTAACAAAATGTGATTATCAATGGTGGACTGATTTCATTATTCCCAGTGACTCCAACCTTCTTGTTTGCCATCAGATTGAGGTATTCCTGCATTTTGATCACAATCTTCATCATCGGACTGGAGCCTAGCACAGATAATGTTTTCAATAATTTTCTCGCCGGGAGGGACCGTGGCATGCAGGCCCGTAGCCAATGGGGGTTTTTCTGGGTTCAGGCGAACCCCGCTTTCAGAAATATTATATATTTTTTTCATATGCCCTTTTCAAACTGAAGCCAACTCCCTATTTGCCCCTTTTCCCATACAGCGAACCCCCTGATGTGCCCTTTTGGGGTGAAGGCGAACCACCCATCAGTAAATCCTGGCTACGGCCCTGGACATGCACATCTGATCTATTGCATCTTTACAATTTCAATACCTGACATATCGTCTCTCACTGATGTATCCACACAAAAATTAATTTGAAGTTCGAAGAATTAGCATTTTGATGATTTCCTGATTTTTTGGTCAAAGTGATCTTGAGTGACCTTTGACCTAAATTTCCTCTGGGACATCATCTTTCCCTCATATATCCACTTGCCAAAAAAAACAAATTTTACCTAATTTCTGATTTTTTGATCACAGTAACTTTTTAGTGAAGGCACTAAACAACGAACGTCTGGAGAAGGTGCATTCCAAAGCATTTTGCCATGCAGTTCAAGATAACAGGTTACATTTGCACAGAATAATTCCAAACAAATGTGGAATATATAAACTGTAGAGGAAATTTCAGTCCATATTTATAATCAAGCAACGATACCAGTTCATATGATCAACCGAATGCATGGCACGAACATACGTAGACAGCTCCTGTCATGACAAATTCCCTTAGCTTGGTAAAGATGGTTCATATTTATTTGTGACATTTTCAGATCCTACACTGATGTGGCAACATTCTGAATCACACTTTGTTATGGCAACATTCCAGATCACACTACCATACTTGGCTATGGTAGGCTTTATGACACCACATGAAATCAAACTTAGCTGTGGCTCAGACCACATTTCATTTTTGATACCATTTGAGAAAATGCTTCGTTAAGAGAACACTTCAGATCATACTTAGATATGACACAATTTCAAAACATATGCCCCCATTTCAGATCATAATTTCACTCTTTCAGATCATACTTAATTATGACACCAATTCAGATCATACTGCAGTTATGAAACCAACATCAGATCATAATTTCACTTTCAGATCATACTTAATTACGACACCGTTTCAGATCATACTTAATTATGACACCGTTTCAGATCATACTTAATTGTGACACCGTTTCAGATCATACTTAATTATGACACCATTTCAGATCATACTTAATTATGACACTATTTCAATCAAGCTTAGTTATGACACCATTTCAGATCATACTTAGTTATGACACCATTTCAGATCATACTTAGTTATGACATCATTTCAGATCATACTTAGTTATGACACCATTTCAGATCATACTTAGTTATGACACCATTTCAGATCATACTGCAGTGATGACACAATTCCACATAGCAATAACAACATTTTAAGCCATACTTGCTCTCTCTCTCTCTCTCTCTCTCTCTCTCTCTCTCTCATTTAGTTAATTCACTGACCTGAATCTTTTGGTTTTCACCTGTATGGTTCAAACATGGCAAATTTATACCCTACATAATCCCACAATGCAGCACATTAATTCAAGGTTCATTAGGTTGAAAGCTTATGGTTATGTGTGTGACATCTTGTCTACTTTTCGGTGCAGAACAAGGAGGTAACCTCATCTATCTACATAGATCACAACTCCATGTATTTGATTAGGCTGCCATAAAGAAGAAGTATCACAATGAATGCTATCACATTTATCTATAAATCGACAAATAAATCAGTTCCTTCTAAATCATTGAAGTCATTATAAAATATGATCATTAAAAAGTAATGGCATAAAAATCTGGTTCTATGAAGTCAAATGATCACAATATGTATCACAGTGAATATTAAATAGGTTTAACGTACGTACACGATATACATTGCGTAATTGTACAAAATACAATATATATATATATATGTATAAATCACTGTATGGACTAACATAAATATATCATGATTACTATGGGGTAAACTTTTATCACAACTTCATCACAATTTTATCACAACCTCATTACAATATGATCACAGTGAAATCTAAATTATACATACACATATCTGAAACATTACATTGCATCTGGCAAAATAGTAAAGTACAATGAAATATTTCCATTTAACGTATTGATATAATAATACATACAATGTGTATTATAATAGTGATATGGCCGTAACATGGCTTTCTGGAAGCACACACTTCACCTCATGATTGTACGCTACAGCAAATAATAATTATTTGAATTATTCTCTCACATGGATTTGTTAACCCATGCAGACACTATAAGTACCATGGTAACCTTCAATGCTCTTCTCAAGGTAAGATAAGGTAAGGTACTTCCTCCCTCGAAGCTCAACTGGACTCTTCACCTTGTCATATGTATACTTTGAGGGCTTTAGATCTCCCTAATTTGGGTACACCCTCTATTCGGCGCAACAAAAAGAATTCACAGTGGGATCTGAACACAAATTACAGAAAATATTGAAAATCTCCAAATACAGGGAAATTTGGTAAGGTTTTGACTTGAATATTAAATCTCTCTGAACATTGATCTTCAATACTAAAACATATGAAATATATATTATTTTTTATGCCCCCTATTTTGAGTGATGAACGTCGTCTCTAGCATGTAATTTAAAGTCCTGACTCTCAAGTGTATGGCATGATACGATTGTCTACAAGTTTCTCACCTCTTCTATATTATCTGATGAATCCGAAGACTCCTAACAAACCAGATTGTAAACAAGACTCCAAACATATCATCTTAGGTTTATATGATAAAGCGTTCCCACCGGCTGCCTGGTTCCATTAAGGAGGAGTACCTTTATTTATACATCAGTGTTTGATTATTGCCATCGAAACATGCATGTGTTTCATTGATCTATCAATGCTGCTGGTGGAGTTTGATATCAACTAGCCCGAGAAATCCTAAAGTATGGCAAAGTTAAAGTACAGTTTTATACCCAAGGGACAAGTCTTGCCTTGGCAGCCTCCCATATTTCCTTCTACTAAATTCCTATGTTAACTGCCTGAGTATGATCTCAACTGGACCCAGAATTCCTACAAAGTATGGCAAGGTCAAAAATCCATAATTCCTTCAAGAGAATTTCTAGTTTTTTTTATCTCATCACTACAGCTCATTGCATTCTTGTATAATCTCAATAGTGAGGCAGATATGTGAAATAATTGTGGCTTTTGTGGTAAAAGCACCAAAATTGGCACAGTTGGTGATCAGAAGGTACTTAATGATTCCAGATATAGGGCCAAGCTCAATTTTTTCTTTTATGCCCGTAAACCGAGAAAATCCAAGATGGCCACCATGTGCGTAGTGAAAATCTATTAAACGGCATATCTTCCTGAATACATGGCACAAAAACATGAATAAAATGTTGTTTTATATGTTTTCGTACACAAGGAAGCCATTACTGATGCAGAAATATGACAATTTATCATATTTTATAACTTCAGGACATGCGTTCAGAATATCTATATAAACAAGTCCATATGTGATCAATTTGATGATCAGTAGACACTAAACAATTTAAAATACAGTGTCATTACGATTCTGTGCAATATCAGCTATATGTGTGAACATCAAAGATTGTGTCCATACGATTCACGCATAACAAGAAGTCCCATATCGTATTTGTATGCACTTGCCAAACATTTGGAATGCAGTGTTCATACTTGTACTACTTCTATACGTCAAACCGAATGACACTTCAAAATGTCATTCAAAAGTTAAGTCCCATATCGTAGTCACTTAAGAACATACATATCTGAACGCAATATTATTTTCTATATGTTTTCATAAACAAAAAACATCGGGCAATCGACAGAAATGCATTGCAATCATAATTATATACGAATGCATGCGAAATAGCTGCAGTTTATGAACAAGACCCAAATTTGCCCGATCCCCTAAGCAAATATCATTATATGAACATTCTTATTATTTTCCCAGATATAAGGCTTCCAGTACCAAACTGCACCGAAAACCAACATAGATACACCATCAAGAAACGCCACAATCAAGCAAACCAAAACAACATATTATTATGACAAATAAATCTGTGTTGCAGATGACTGATTAGAACCACCATGCCAGCGAAGAAGCAATGTAAGATTGTACAAGATGACAGTCTGCAACCATCTACGTCGACAGTCGGCCATCACCATTTGGAATGGAGCCGTTGTGCCCTGTGCCAAGTACATTCATCAGAAGTGCTCCATTGTTCAAAAGTTAAGTCCCATATCGTAGTCACTTAAGTACATACATATCTGAATGCAATATTATTTTCTATTTGTTTTCATCAACAAAAAACATCGGGCAATCGACAGAAATGCATTGCAATCATAATTATATACGAATGTATGCGAAATAGCTGCAGTTTAAACCCAAAATTTGCCCGATCGCCTAAGCAAATATCATTATATGAACATTCTTATTATTTTCCCAGATATAAGGCTTCCAGTACCAAACTGCACCGAAAACCAACATAGATACGCCATCAAGAAATGCCACAATCAAGCAAACCAAAACAACATATTATTATGACAAATAAATCTGTTTCTCTTCTTGCAGATGACTGATTAGAACCACCATGCCAGCGAAGAAGCGATTTAAGATTGTACAAGATGACAGTCTGCAACCATCTACGTCGACAGTCGACCATCACCATATGGATTGTAGCCGTTGTGCCCTGTGCCAAGTACATTCATCAGAAGTGCTCCATTGCCCAACAAGGTCGAAGAGGACAGATGTTGGGGCTGGGTATGACCGCGTGGGTGACATTTTTAACAAAGTTCCGAGACTTAGGCGAACAGCCAATTTCTGTGGACATAGCTCTGTTAGATGATGGCGATGGAATCTCTCAGACACTTGCCAAACATCGTGCAGAGGGGCACTCTCTGTTGCACCTTCGTCACAGAAGAAACATGTGTCACCTTTTGATGTTACATCTTCGCATGCAACATGGCGCCGCGTGTAAGGGCGATCTCGGGTGTCACCTTCACATGGAGGTATTGTTCACGACTCTAGTCGTGCCAGTCGACTTGAAGAACATTTCAAACGGCAAGATGTGTGTCATTGGGCACTATGTTTGGCAAGTGTCTGAGAGATTCCATCGCCGTCATCTAACATAGCTATGTCCACAGAAATTGGCTGTTCACTTAAGTCTCGGAACTTTGTTAAAAATGTCACCCACGCGGTCATACCCAGCCCCAGCATCTGTCCTCTTCGACCTTGTTGGGCAATGGAGCACTTCTGATGAATGTACTTGGCACAGGGCACAACGGCTACAATCCATATGGTGATGGTCGACTGTCGACGTAGATGGTTGCAGACTGTCATCTTGTACAATCTTAAATCGCTTCTTCGCTGGCATGGTGGTTCTAATCAGTCATCTGCAAGAAGAGAAACAGATTTATTTGTCATAATAATATGTTGTTTTGGTTTGCTTGATTGTGGCATTTCTTGATGGCGTATCTATGTTGGTTTTCGGTGCAGTTTGGTACTGGAAGCCTTATATCTGGGAAAATAATAAGAATGATATGATGAATGATATTTGAATCGTATGGACACAATCTTTGATGTTCACACATATAGCTGATATTGCACAAAATCGTAATGACACTGTATCTTAAATTGTTTAGTGTCTACTGATCATCAAATTGATCACATATGGACTTGTTAATATAGATATTCTGACGCATGTCCTGAAGTTATAAAATATGATAAATTGTCATATTTCTGCATCAGTAATGGCTTCCTTGTGTACGAAAACATATAAAACAACATTTTATTCATGTCGTTGTGACATGTATTCCGTTTAATAGATTTTCACGACGCACATGGTGGCCATCTTGGATTTTCTCAGTTTACGAGCATAAAAGAAAAAATTGAGCTTGGTCCTATATCTGGAATCATTAAGTACCTTCTGATCATCAACTGTGCCAATTTTGGCGCTTTTACCAAAATTATTTCCCATATCTGCCTCACTATGGTGGCCATCTTAGATTTTGCCATTTCCGGGCATCCACGGAGAGAATTTAGCTTGGCCCTATATCTAAAATCGTCTACTATATAATAAACTTCAAATGTGCCAATTTTGGTGCTTTTACCACCAAATCCACAATCCTCCTGTACTTTGCCACATATCCGCCCCACTAGATGCCTAAAAAATGGTTTCAAATTCTCCAGAGCAAAGACAAATCGTATACACTTTTGTAGAAAATATTTCCAGCACAACGATCCAGTACTTACATCAGACGGAACTGAGATCAAAGTATAACAGGTCAAATTCTTAGGACTATTGTTCGGCAACCGATTAACGTTCTTACCGCATATAAATTACTTCAAAGCTAAGTGCATGAAAGCTCTTGATTTGTTGAAGGTAGTTGCCAACTATAAGAGGAGAGGAGATCAGCGAACACTTCTCCATTCATATCGATCACATGTTCGTTCCTAACTTGATTATGACTATTGTTTACAACGGTGCAAGCAAGTCAAACTTGGCAGATCCTATTCTACACCAAGGACTAAGATTTTGCCTTGGGGCTTTCAGAACATCCCCCAAAGAAATCTTGTATGTCGAAGCAGATGAATTTCATTTAGAACTTTGGAGAATTAAACTATCACTGCAATATATCACAAAATTGCGACCAAATAGCTCGAATCCTGCATATAACCGTGTTTTCAACCCTCACTACGTGAATTCCGATTTAACCCTACCAGGCCTGGGGGGAGGGGACGACAAACAATTGGGAGCTGACACTCCTTGAATTTATAGTTTTGAGACATTTTGAGCCTATTTGCATAACCCCCAGAGGAGAGAATCATGAGCAAATTCAAGATGGCGGCCGCATGGGGTATCAGAACAGTTTTCGTCATTTTTCTTTAAAATTTCTGCTATTCTGCTATGAAAAGTGGGCAAAAAGTATTTTATTTCTCATCACATTAGTATTTACTCATTTACCATGTACTTTTTGCGGAGAAATTGCATAAATAGAAAATTCGAAAAATATTACCGTAAAATCGACCAAAAAAGCCGTTTTGGAAGATGAAAATTAACATCAAAGCGGTCATATTGGATTTTTTTTTCAAACATGTTATGGTAGAGCTTGACCCAAGGGTATATTGGTAAGTTTCAACACCCCAGCTCAAAAATAATTAGGGAGCCATACTGGCACCCACCGCAGGCCTTGACCGGTCCCAAAAAGCCCAGGCCACATAGGGTTAAAGAAATCCTCCATTATTCCGCTTCTTGGAATTCGTATGAAACCACACATTGTAGCAGCTGGTATTAAGCTTAGTCACATTTTACCTCAGGTGGTCCTCCACAGTTTCGTAGTAATGGCCCCGGTCTAATTTCATAATACGATAGACTGTCCGTGTTCTACTAATCATAATTCTTCTTGCCTTCTTAATAACTTTTATCTATAATACCATTCTGTTCAGCATTATCAACGCTGCAAACGAGCATATACAAATCGATGGCTGGCTTCGTCTACACGGTGATCGGGGCCATGGAGTAAATTTTGTCCTGCCTCAGTTATGCCCCTTGGATCTGCCTAAAAACCAGGACTCATTTACGAAGAGAAAATCTGACAAAAAACGAGCAGGATGACCCCCACTTGTTTTCGCCTTTTTTAAGTTGGCGCCGGACCTGGGAACATGAGAAACAAGTTTAATTGAAATCGCTCTTACAGATTTTTCTGACAAATTGAGCCGAATTTGACCAGTTTCGACATTTTAAGGAAAAATGAAGCAAGCTTGAAGGGGAATATTCGAGATTCATTTTTTTATAACATATCAGGGCTGTGTTTCAAAATACTAGTTTAGTCATGCTCTTTCAGAAATATATACATATATGTATCCTATTTTTGGAGTTCGGTAGTAAGAAGAGCAGGAGTTCGATTAAAAGAATCCACAGTATGTATATTGGTATAACATTGAAGGTATTGCATACACTGTTCCATACAGGAGTTATCTCCCCCTGGATTGAGATTACGGTAGATATTATGGCATATTAGGTCCTATCACAATAATATAAATTTGACCGAATTATTTTCTTTACAACAGAACACATTAACAGTCCAAAACGGTTGGAAGCGGTGTATATTATTGAGGTTTTATGAATTATTCCTCAAGTTTCTGAAGCATTCCCCATTTTTCTAGGGGAAAATTTAGTGCAAAATTATCAATAATTTGATTTGGTTACATCTCTTATTTGCATTTTCAAGCTTTTCTGGTATCATTGAAAAGCGGAAAAGCAACCACGGCCTCCATATTTCCAAACGGATGTCCATAAATAAGAGCAAATGACTTAGTTTTGAGTTTTATTCCCGAAAATCCTTCTACAGTTGGCAAAAGTGATCAAAACAAAGATGGGGTAAGGGGGAAGTTATCGGTCCGATATCTCATAATAATATGTATAACATGCAAGTGTTGTATACCGCCATACTCGCAAACACTCCCAGATTATGATAAATTTGAATAATTAATTTCGCAAAAAAACATCCTGCCCCTTAAGGTGGCTCTCCACAGTTTCGTAATAATGGCCCTGTCTAATTTCATAATACGATAGACTGTCCGTGTTCTACTACATCATAATTATTCTTGCCTTCTTAAAGCTTAAAATTAAGAAAATTAAGATCAAAGCGGTCATATTGGATTTTTTTTTCAAACATGTTATGGTAGAGCTTGACCCAAGGGTATATTGGTAAGTTTCAACACCCCAGCTCAAAAATAATTAGGGGGCCATACTGGCACCCACCGCAGGCCAGGACCGGTCCCAAAAAGCCCAGGCCACATAGGGTTAAAGAAATCCTCCATTATTCCGCTTCTTGGAATTCGTATGAAACCACACATTGTAGCAGCTGGTATTAAGCTTAGTCACATTTTACCTCAGGTGGCTGTCCACAGTTTCGTAGTAATGGCCCCGGTCTAATTTCATAATACGACAGACTGTCCGTGTTCTACTAATCATAATTCTTCTTGCCTTCTTAATAACTTTTATCTATAATACCATCATATTCAGTATTATCAACGCTGCAAACGAGCATATACAGATAGATGGCTGGCTTCGTCTACACGGTGATCGGGGCCATGGAGTAAATTTTGTCCTGCCTCAGTTATGCCCCTTGGATCTGCCTAAAAATCAGGACTCATTTACGAAGAGAAAATGTTACCAAAAAAACCCCGAGCAGGTTGACCCCCACTTTTTCGCCTTTCTAAGTTGGTGCCGGACCTGGGAACACGAAAAAGAAGTTTAATTGAAAGCGCTCTTACAGATTTTTCTGGAAATTGGGCCGAATTTGATCATTTTTTTTTACATTTTAAGGGGTGTTCTAGGAAAAGTGAAGCAATGAAGCATAATATATCAGTGCAGTGTTTCAAAATACTAGTTTAGTCCTGCTCTTTCAGAAAATATACACATATATGTGATTTAGGTTGAAATTTTTTTGACAATTAGTGGCCGAAAAGCGGACCCATGGTCTATTCCTTTCCGAATGGAAGAATCTCTGGACTGCACTGCACCCTTAAAGGCATAGTAGTGCAGTCTATGCATTATCTCAAAGTAGACTCCATTACGAAGCGTTGAACTACCAATACGCCAGATTGGTTTAATTTTGATTCCGTAGTTGCATCTGAAGCCCTATTTTTGGAGTTCGGTAGAAAGAAAAGCAGGAGTTCGATTAAAAGAATCCACAGTCGATTAAAAGAATCCACGAGTGTGTCTATTGGTAAAACATTGAAGGTATTGCATACCCTGTTCCATGCAGGAGTTATCTCCCCTGGAATGAGATTTCGGTAGATATTATGGCCCTCCCAGGTCCTATCACAATAATATAAATTTGAGCGAATTATTTTCTTTACAACAGAGCACATTAACAGTCCAAAAGGGTTGTAAGCGGTGTATATTATTGAGGTTTTATGAATTATTCCTTAAGTTTCTGAAGCATTCCCCATTTTTCTAGGAGAAAATTTAGCGCAAAATTATCAATAATTTGATTTGGTTACATCTCTTATTTGCATTTTCAAGCTTTTCTGGTATCATTGGAAAGCGAAAAAGCAACCACGGCCTCCATATTGCCAAATGGCTGTCCATTATTAAGAGCAAATGACTTAGTTTTGAGTTTTATTCTCGAAAATCCTTCTAGAGTTGGCAAAAGTGATCAAAACAAAGATGGGGTAGGGGGTAAGTTATCGATCCGATATCTCATAATAATATGCATAACATGCAAGTGTTGTATACCACCATACTCGCAAACACAGATTATGATAAATTTGAATAGTTAATTTCGCAAAAAACATCCTGCCTCTTAAGGTGGCTCCCCACAGTTTCGTAATAATGGCCCGGTCTAATTTCACAATACGATAGACTGTCCGTGTTCTACTACATCATAATTATTCTTGCCTTCTTAATAGGTGATGTCTATAATACCATTCTTTCCCTTTCCGAATTGAAGAATGTCTGGAGTCCAACCTAACAAGCTCTTGCCAATTCCACCATAGCAGTTAGCTAAACTAACGTCTGTCCATTTTGATTAGTCGTCTACTTAGGATCTTTTCAAAAATCAGTACCTAACTCTGCATAAAATTTCTTTTTTGCAGCGTGTAAAACAAACTAAACTGTACAAAATGACTACCATTTCTTCGTGATATCTTTAATATATCACGCTTGAAATAACTTTGTAATTCTCTCCATATAAAACGTCAGTACATTTGTTTCATGTACCAGGCCTCAATTACAAAGACAGACGTCATAATGTATTCATACCCACTGGCACAAAGGCCATTGATTCCGTATTAAGTAATAACAGGCGGTCCGTTGGAGTGTCGCTTATATCCCATGCCCAGTGAAATTGCCGAATGATGAACCGGACACACCTCTATTACAAGCCTCTGGTCCGTCAATCATAATTCAGCCGTCGTCCATTAGAGAATATCCGCGTCCATAATCCAAAGACCTATTCCATATTCCATATAACAGTATTAGCACCAAATTCAAAAAGACAATCATAGTATACACGACCGTACACGGCATTGTTGACCTTTGTGGTAGTAAACACGAATACATTATGGTGTCTCCCTATGTAATTGAGGCCCGGTACATGAACAACTGTACTGGAGTTTTATATGAAGAGAAATACAAGAGTTATTTCAAGCGTGATATATTATCGATATCACGGAGAAATGGTACGGTAGTCATTTTGTAGAGTTCAGTTTGTTCTACACGCTGCAAAAAATAAAATTTATGCAAACTTATCTACTAATTTTTGACAAGCTCCAAAGTAGACGACTAATTAAAATGGACAGACTTTAGAAGTAGATATTACACTAACGAAATGTAAACAGGCAAATACGAGCCAGTTCGTGTATGCACAAGAATTTGGTCCGCTGAGAGAAAGATGGGTTCTAAAGATGGTGAGAGAGTAGCATGTGCTACTCTCTTTAGTTCCAAAACTGAAACTGTCGACTACCAGGTGAAAGTTCGATATTCGCTGCAGAAGTAAAAGTTATATTGTCGGTTTTGGAAGATATTGGGTCCACTAAAAGGAAAAACTATGTAATATTTCACATTCACTGTCATGTCTTCGAGCGATTAAAGGCAGAGAGAGAGAGAGTGGGAGAGAAAGAAGGAGAGAATTAAGCTTTAACGTCGCATTCAGCAATATTTCAGCTACATAGCGACGATCAAGCGATTGAAAGTGGAACTGCAAGTGATCCCACCATCTTGAATTTTCTACAATTTTTTGACTAGATTTGATCAACAGATTGATATTGTATTTTGTTGGTTGCCCAGTCACGTTGGTATCAAAGGTAATACTGGGCGGATAAAATGGTTAAGGCAGTCCTTGATAATGAGGTTGATCCTGTTGGAATCCCATATAGCGATTTCGGACCCTTTATCTGTACCAATGTGAGAAAGCTGTGAATAATAACAAACTTCATGAGTTCAAAATTTGTTAGGCTATACTCATATGAACAGCTAGAAACGTTTCAATCAAGACATGATCAGGCGATGTGGAATCGGCCATACACGATTAACTCACGAACATTTATTGAAAAAAGAGCCAATCCCAAGGTGTTCTCCATGCCACGAAGACGGTGAAACATATTCATATCGATTTTAAGGCTGAAAGAGATTCTTTTTATCGGGCAGCTTCTTTAGAAGATTATTTTAGTCGGGTGAATGAAGACTTCATTATTTGAGAGAAATCGGTGTGTTGCACAAGTTTTGATGTGTGTATGTTTTAATGCGTTGGATTACTAAGTTATTAACTTGAATGCTAAACATTAATTCTCTCTCTCTCTTCTATAAGGTATGGGTGGGGTCTAACCTCCAAGACGGCTGCCATGCTGGGTCAATAATGTGGCGCAAGTTTTATGATTTTTGTTATGTTCCTAGTTTATTTTGAGGCTAGTAGTACATTTTCAATACACATATCATCAGCTGTAAATTAATCATGACATTATCTTGAGAAGGCAATATTGCGCCTTGCGTCATAATACGGGATGTTCCACTCAAAATACATAATTTTCGAATTCAAACCATGTCACATCGTAGCTTATAAGTTAAGTCCGTTTTGTGTCTCATTACCAGTTTGATAACCTGGTGGATTCATTGCTCTGACTTTGGACTATTTTCAGAAACTTCCGCCCACTCCCCACCAAGGATTCCACATAGATTCTATGCTACAGTGAGCTGGTTACATAATTATAGTCTGTTAAACATTAGCTCGCCAAAATAACGTCATGTGTTTTGTGGCCGTATACAGACTTTCACCGCTGTCCACCAGCTCTCTCAGCTTCAGTTATAATTCTTGTTTCCGAGGCTAACATTATACCCCATTCGTGTAATTTTGCGACACCACCGGTAAGATATATTAATATCCTGATTTCTTAAGGTGTGAAACTGCCATTGAGTAAGGTAGACATAGAGCAGAAAACTTTAACGTTCCAGTATCCCTAAAAGAGCTCTATCGGTTGGTGAAAGAAAACTCATGAAAAAGTATTTCTTTATAGGGAAAATCAGCTTTTGAAATGAGCACAGACGTTGAAATACATATTTACTAAGACTGGGTTAATCGGGTACCATTGCATTTGATCCACGCAGGTTTATCAAACATCGTGGTCAGTTGATCAGGTATTTAACTTTCTTCAAACTTAATTGTTTTACCTGTCAACTGTCGTTTGGCCAAAACTGCGTGCATCAGATAAAAATATTACATCATGAAGGAAAAATCTTGTGTAATACAACGAATAGTACACAATGGTATTAAACTGATTCATATTCAAGCATCTACGTATAAGGTCAGACTCGGCTTCGATCTTTTACCGTAGACAGATAGCACCAATTCCAAAAAAGTTGGTTTCTTGCAAGACAGAAGCAGTGCCTTTTACGTGTGGTGGTCTGAAGGTTACGTGTGGCGGTCTCTCGTAACCACACGGGACTTCAGCCCTTTCCTTTTGGAATTCCCGGATATGACAGGTACAATTGTCATTTCCTCAGTCTGTTTATTAGTTTACGTTATACGACACCGGATGTAATTCAACACAGTTTTCAAAAATAAAATTAGAATTTATAGCTCAAGGATGTCCGCTGGTGGTAAATCAACACAGAAGCGCCACAGAACTGGCGAAGTGAACGGACTTGTTTTTCCTGTGCTCCCGACTGTCGGCAACAACAACAACCCTTGCGATGGTAGCCACCCGTTTGGATATGTTATCTACATTCTTATATATCATCGGAGCTCTGTTAATCTCAAGCCCGCTTCAAAGGAACTGGAACAGCTCCCCATCACACAAACGTACGGCAATACCCAAATATGTTATTGTAAACAACGGCCCAGGCCATTCCGAAATATCAGCCGTGAACGAACTGTATCGACGAATATCCTCAGGTATGAACATTGTTATTACAAAAGAGAATGTGCGACACAATAGACACAATACCAGGTCGCTGCTGTTGTAACGTAACACTTGTAACGTTAATGTTAAGCGGGGATATTGAACTCTGCCCTGGACCTAACTATAAACTGTTCTATCAGAATACAGAAAGTATTTCTGGACCAGAAAAACTCGAGAAATTCAACGTAGGCCTAAGTGATATGGAATATGATTTCATCGCAATCACAGAATCGTGGCTTCATAAGGATATATCGGACGGAGAAATATTACCCAACACAAATTATTGTATCTACACTCTTAAAACTAAAGTGTTGTATACAACATTTATAATGTTGTATACAACACTTTGATAAGTGTGGAGGAGGGAAAACATTTGTAAATGTTAATTTAACACTTTCGAAAGTGTTGCTGGTTTCAACACTTTCGAAAGTGTTGCTGGTTTCAACACTTTGTAAAGTGTTGGATTTCAACATTTTAAAAGTGTTATGATCTCGTTTCTAACCTTTATAAATGTTGAATTCTAACACTTGTAAGTGTTGGATTTGTGTCCATATTTAACATTTGGTAAATGTTGACTTTCAGCACTTTGCAAGTGTTGGGATTCAACACTTTGTAAGCGTTGGTATTCAAAAAGGAGATGGCATATGATAAGGTGGCATTTTGGCCTATTTACATGGTGCAGTTGAACTTTCATGTGAGAACTATAATCTTTAAGATTGATTGTATAATATACAATCAAGCTAGAACTTTCACATAATATTGTATGCATATATTTTCTCGTCATTAGATTAAAACAATCATTTTTAGGACATTTTAATTTCTTGATTTCAACTGCACCATGTATACTTATGCCACCTTATCGTACCATCTACTTTTAAGACATTTCACAAAAATTGCCTGTTAAAATTTGCAACAGCAACACAGTAATCCTTCTATGATTGGTTTTAAACTCCCCCAGAGATGAATTGCTGTGGAAATGTAACTGTGGTACTTGTGTAAGTGTAGGTCATATTCAAGATAATGATTTAAAGAATATACCAAAATAAAGTTCACTTGCATTCAGTCACAGACGAATAAAAACAGGAGCGAGATTGAAGTCTGACCCCTTGACATCTGCAGGACATAATTGTAGTAATGCAAGGAACTAAACAGATTTCTGACAATGTATCGTTAAGACCTGTTAAGCAAGAAGCAGGGTATAAATTTTATAAAGTTTTAAGTTAGATATGACAAACTTGCAGAAGTACCAAAGTTACATTTTAAAATAAGCATCCCTCCATTTGTATGACAAACAAGAATAAAAAATAATGCAAGAGTATGCTTTACTGCTTTTTTAATGCAACAATATGGGAATTAAGTGTTCATGAATATATTTTCACAATAAAATTCATTAAGTTCATGTTACTTAGTTTTTCATGACCCTCCCACATCTATATGTAAGGGCAAATGATTAGAGTTCATATGAGACTTAAAATTTTCAAAAGATCTCCTTTTCTTCATATTTACAAGCATTTGGTTTGGAGGATCCATAATTAATAATTGTCGCACTCAGTACGTCTCTTTTTACAAGCAAGGTCATGAGAAACAAACAAACATTTAATGTAACCCATGACCAGAATGCATTTCATCATTGCTTATTATTCCTGTGATATGGTGGTAAAACAATAATGGGTGACAAATGGGCCACTTCTGATCCAGAATGGGTTAAATGTCAATGTCACTGATTTTGGACTTCTTGTCCATTTGCATATGCGAGACAAGGTTGCTCAGGATTGAACCCAAACATCGGTCGATCACACAGATTTCTGATAAGATTTCTTTCATTCGATCACATGCATGTGTGAACTAGGCATAATCATTCTTGAGATATGGTGGTATTGCGAAATCAGACCAACGTATCCCCTGTTGATATGAGGACAACACCCCAAGAAAGCCTAAGCCTTCTCATTCTTGAAATATGTTGGTAAAAACAACTGCTACTAAGTGAATGTATGAGTGGAATATTTTCAGTCCAAATGAGTCACAGACTGATGGTGATCCAGACAAAACCTGACACAATCAGAATTCACCGAACACAAGAGCTTTGACACGAGACAACGCAGATTTTGGTGATCAACTCTCTAAATCTGATTGGCAGTCTCTTTCTCAGAGTCTCAGAGTCATAGTCTCGAAGAGTAAAAAGAATGAGGTTATTCCAGATTGAATTTATTATGCAGCTCGAAAAGCCTATCAACTGCAAAAGTTATGTCGTTCCTGCAAGGTATCGCAACGCTGTCGACGATGATGAAATATTAGGATACTGCATTACTCGTTCCCAGGCAAAGGACATATCATATGGCTGTGACCTCCTGCCTCTAGGTAGTGAACTGCACTGGTTCCAACCTGAAAAAGAGTGTAAGATGATTCTATTTCAAAATTTGCAATCAACCAGTCTAATAGTAACTGAAGTTCAATCTAACTCAAGATATATGCACTTAAGCATCTTCACATGGTGATGACAGTGTGTAACAAATTTCTAAAGAATCTAGAATCTTAGTCGCACAACCCTACCCCAGCAAGTTAGGTAGGTAAATACATATATTTATTCGAAGGTCAGGTTTTCCTTTCGCGGTGGATGGAAGAGTTAAGGTGATTTGGTCCAGATACCAAGTTCTTATGAAAATGCCATGAGAAAACTACTGTCTGCATCGATTGTCAAAATGATTTCTGAGAAGATAACTAATCCTCGACATCGACATCCTTGAACAAGGGAAACCCCACCATATACTCGGGTCAATCCTAGAATACAGGCGAAAACTGCATTCCTCTATGGATTGGGGCATGGAATATTTGCCTTCACAATGTGTGATACAGGGGCCGCGGAGCCCCCCACCCCCCACCCACTTGTTATAGATCAATGTTATAAGTCCTATCTTAGATAGACCAGTCCAACATTTAACAAGGCCGGTAACAAGTTCAGCCCCTCCACTTTCAAATGTGCTTCGCGGCTCCTGTGATACATGTTCACATCGCCAACTGCCGGAGAGCAAAATGGCATCAGCTTACTATTAATTCCGTTACTTGTTATGTATTAGCGTTAAAAATCGGCAAAAATCCAGAAAATTCAAAATGCATAACTCCACCTGGCATGTCAATATTTACCTTGTGGGACATTACTAGTGGAAGTCTTGACAGATGTTGACCATGGAAATTTCAAATTACCGCCACTGACAGCTGATTGGTGCTGCAGAATGTCATTCAATTTGTAAACAGGGAGCCTTCTCACCCTTCATTGATCATGTCTTCATCCACCATGCTTTTTCCAAAGTGGCCCAAATCAACACCAGGAAGTACAGTTTGAAGACTCATCTGCAAGTTGAAATATCAGATGTATCAGAAATGCTGAAAAATCGCAGCTCATAAAATCCATAAAGATCTGCTCTCAAATTTCTAAACAATGTAGGTCTTACTCATGAAAATGTAAATCCCTCATGGATTTTAATTATCTGCCCTCAAAATATAGATGAGGGCTGGTTACGGGAAACGGAACATTAATTATCAGCGGCCTATGCTATCTGAAAATATCAGCATATGGGGTCGGGCGAAGCTCAGTTTCGAGATACAGGGTGGAGCTCTGTTCCGGGGGTGGCGGGCCAGGTGGATATACCCCCAGGGTGTAGTGGATGAGTGCAATCAATGCAGTATCAGATATGCTATCTGAAAATATCAGCATATGGGGTCGGGTGAAACTTAGGTTTGGAGATACAGCCAGGGTGAAGCTCAGTTCCAGGGGCGGGGATATACCCCAGGGTGTAGTGGACGAGTGGGGGGTGATTTGGCTTAATGTCACACTCAAGTTTGTTTCACTCATATGGTGACAGTCATAGTGGACTAGTGTAGTCAAGACAGTATCCGATATCATGCTATCTGAAAATATCAGCATATATGGAGTCGGGGGAGACTTAGTTTCGGAAATAGAGGGAATTAGGCTATGTTCCGAATGTGGGGAAGAGGGGAGATACCCCCAGGGTGCAGTGAATGGGTGGAGCCCATGCAGCATCTGGTATGGCATCTGAGAATATCAGTATATGGGGTCGGGCGAAGCTTAGTACACATGATACATGGTAGAGCTCAAACTTTTACAAAATCTTGAACACAAAACTTGTATCCTGAAATGTTGATGACGAACAACCAGCCAGCCAGACATCAAGCCATAGGACGGCGAGTGCTTCGCAATCCGTCCAAAAACTGAATGTTCATGTTAGTCTCCTTTGGAATTCGTTCTGCACGAATTGAAGTGTTATTCTTGGTGCATTGTATTACTAAATTTTGGAATGAAATCCATACTCTGTAATTGAGGATACAATATCAAACAAGCAATAAACAGATGTATGTAAAAAGACAAGCCCAAAAACCAAGAGGCTTTCTGTTGCCAGGTGTTTGAGACAACTGGACTTTGACCATGAGCCATAAACTGTCCTCAACTATTTCATGGTTTTCTCAAGACTGTCCATCATATTAACATTTGATGTCAACCCATATTCAAAGAACATGTTTCTTTCCTCGAAGTTGCGGTGAAAGGGATATTAAGGCTGGACATATGCAGGGGTCAAAATATTCAAAATAATTTACCTGTCACTCAAGACAGGTGGCCAAAATGTTTACCTGTCATCTTTAAGAATTACCATGATTACCTGAACATGCAATCGTAACATGAACATGTAACTCGAGATTAATGACAAAGTTAGATGTTGCTAGACTAATAAATTAATGACACCTTGTTTACTTGCACTTATTAGGTGTTTTGAATGAATTTTGTTGAAGATATATTTTGAACACCAAAACAAAATTATTGGCTACCTGTCAATAGAGACAGGTACTTTGTTTCTCTACCTGTCTCTTTCAAAAAATACCTGTCAGAGACAGGTAAACCGGTGTAAATTTCGACCCCTGATTATGGAATGCTGCAGTAATCTTTATGAATAAGTGGGGGCCCTGGGGGGATGTGGTTTAATGTAACACTCAAAGTTATTTCACCAATATAGTTACAACCAGTTTGAACTCGGAAGCCGGAGTATCCGGAGTGAACCATCAGCCGTCGGCGAGTAACAGGCAGACTTTCACACATGCACCAACAGGGCTCGAACACAGGCCGTTTCAGCAGTGTGGGGCTAGCGATCACCAATCAGCCACTGAGGCCCCCCCCCCCCCATGAATAGGTTATTGGATTATCATGGATGGTAAAGCTTTCTGATAACTGGACAGTTTGCATGTTAGGATAACCTGGAAATTATAATATACATTGCTATGAAAAGCACCAGGCTAAAAATTGTTATTCCAATCGAACTGTTAGTGTTACTCGCAGAAGTCTGGAGCCATTTACTTGAGGGATTATTATCTGGATTTGCAAATATTACCTTCTGATAGTTCATTGCAAGTCTGCAATTCCTCAAGGAGCCCACCGCTCTCTTCACTCTTGTGACATCTTTGCGATCTTCAGTATGTTTGGTACATATCGGCTTTGTTAGAAGTTTCGATCCCGTGTCCTCTGAATATAGCATCGCAAATTCTTGATCAATCTGAAAATGAATATGTATTTACATAAATATTAAATTGACAATTGACTGGATAGGACTGTCTGATGGAAATCAACGAAGCAATACTTGATTCCACTGTGACCGAGTATATAAAAAAATTTCCAATTGCCTGAAGGCAGGGTTGTCCTGCATGCGTATTTCAACAGAAGAAGTCACAAGAAGAACAAGAATGCGATCCTCCCACAGACCTGCATGCCGAATCAAACAGGTTGGGGAAAATATCTTGATCGAGGTATTATACCTTGATAGGGGTATAACACCTCGATCAAGTTATAGGCATATACCTCGATGGGTATAGGGCTATGTCAGCTTCAGTTTTTATATATTTATGGAAAATGCGAACATCCCCACATACCCCAGACTGCATGGATCTTTCAACAGCATCTATGGCTTCATTGTTGGAATGTTCCATGATTTCCATCAACTTATTGCTTCGTTTTATGCGACTATGTAACCATTCAAATTAGCCACTCTAAGTCTAACCCAGAAACTCTGGCTGTGATAGGTGAAAATAGGTAAGGGGGCGTGGCATTCCTATCACAGCCCAGATCGCGCCTAGGTTAAATTTTGGCGATAAAAATTTATGCGCGAAAAGCGGCTTTTCGCTGACGAAAATAACGAAACGGGAGAGAAAAAATATGCCAATTTGATACAGTTTGACCGACCTTAGCTTCTTTAACCATGTACCATCTCTCATGACTGTTTTGATGCTGACAAAAAGTGATCAAATGTGTGAGAAAAAACTTCCATTGATTTTAACGTTTTTGCGCCTTTCTGCCATCTTGCGAGAATATGACCTTGATCTCGTGACCTTCCTGATCACGTGAATAAACATACGTCGCTATTGGTTCTTGATGACGTGAGTCAGAAGACCAACCCCATTCTGCGCATGTCCCTGTAAACAATGGCGAAAGAAACCCAACGGCAAAATGACAAAATCCGTGTTTGATGGCAGATTCCATCTAATTAAAGGAGTCATTAGGATAGTGCTGGAGATGCCAAATCATATTATTTATTCGACAAAATGCTTTTTGTGCGTCTGTCTCAATTCCCCACGCCGTGTGCAGTTAAAGATCTCGAGCGATTGACGTCTTATTTATTTTTTTCCTTTTCGGTCTGTATATGTGATTCGGGCTAAAGGGGTCAGCAACAACAGCCAAAAATAAAAAAATAGACTCCTTAGCCGATGTTTTCGGGCTACTCTAAGTCTAATATTTACAAAATGAAACATGGCTTCAAAAGACATATTCGGTGAAATTCATTCTGTAAATGAAAATAGCATGGGATTGCATGCTTCGATCTCAAAGTCATATCCAAGTTGCATGAATGTAGATGCATTGACTGATGAATACATTAGATTAAATTGTCTGATGCAATGCACAATCTCCTAGCATGCACACACATGGCAGGGTCATAATGCCCAGAGCAGAGGTCTGTTTTTATGTGCACATGCTAGCAGTTTAGATTATGTGTCTTGCTAGCAGTTTAGATTATGTGCCTGTCAGTTTGCTTTGATTTATAAACTAGGCCTAGCCTCTCAAATCCTGCAATTTGTGTATGACCTTTACATGGAAATATGCCACCACATGCCATTTTCATTTAGAAAATATATTTCACCGAAGATGTCATTTGAAGCTAGGTTTCATTTTTGAAATTTTGAAGTGGCTAATTTGAATGATTAGTACGTCGCATAAAACGAAGCAATAAGTTGCTGTGAAAATCATGGAACAATGAAGCCATAGATGCTATTGAAAGATCCATGCACTCTGGGGTACGTGTGGATGTCCCTTTTGGATAAATATATAAAAACTGAAGTTGACATAGCCCTACACCCCAACGAGGTATTGGCCTCAAGCATGTCAAGGTGTTTTCCCCAACCTTTAAATAATAAAGACTTTAGGTATGCGAGCAGGGAAAGACATATGTTCAGTGGTAGGGCTGTCAGGACTCGAAATTCCCACAAGCCCGGCAGCCCATGGCTGGTGAATTTAGAACTTGTCTGGTTGAATTTAGTTCTGAAGCTAGCTAACCAGCCACTCTGTAATTCAAGAATTTCAGCTCAGTGTAATGAAATATACCAGCCCGATGGTCTAGCAAAGTTTTATGGTAAATTCATGCCCTGCTTGTTTTTTCATGGAAATCCGATTCCCGTCAGCACTCCCGCAAAATAATTTACGGGAATCCAACAGATTCCCATAAAATAATAGCAATCTGCATAGAAATGATAGCATTGGATTCTCGTGGATTCCCATAGAGCTGCGTTGCGAGAATCTACATGTATTTAAATTCCCGTGAATCTTAGTATTAAAAAAATGGTAAAATTGGTCGAGTCCCGAGCGGGATTCGAACCAGCGACCCACAGAGTAATGCACCTAACAGCTAGCACTATATGTCGGCGATCTAAACCACTCAGCCATCGAGCTTCCCACAAATTAGAAGGTAGCAGACCGGCAGTATTGAAAGCGAACACAGATTACCCCTCCGATGATCGTAATGACATAGCTTCCATATAACTGAACACATACAAAGCTTTATTTTCTGTGGCTTAAAAAGTGACCGTAAAACAGTATTTTTTTTGAGTCGACCAATTTTCAGCACTAGAATCTGTGCTAGACTAAGACAGTGTAATCCCAGAACTAACAAAAATAATGATCACTTTCTAAATGACAAAGGAATATATCTTCCTATACAGTTCCTGTCAAATGTAGAAGATGACACTGATTTACTGGAAATGACGCGAGTTTGCTGCCATTTCACTGTGAACATTAGTTCGCAGATAGGGAGGGGCGGTCGAAGGAAACCAATGACTGCGCCCCGTGTCACATGACATAAACACATCTGTCGAAATGGGATTGTCGTCTGACTTGCGTGGAATGAACACGATAGTCATCAATCATGCTACCTATATTGGTCGGCGATAAAATGGACTTCCCGTGTGATGAAAACTAGAAGTATATACCCCGGAAAGCAATTAAAAAAAATAAAAAATACTTCCAACTACATCAAGAATTAGAAATTTTGACAGACAAATTAAACTTCCCCCACACATAAGCAATCCACATAGAAAGTCACCACATGCTCTGAACGCGCGCACGTGAGAGGTGCACGAGATTTGATCTGTACGAGAACCGATCCAGAACCCGTAATTATTCACGAAAATTGTATAAAAATGACGCCTGTTAGTGTAATTTCTCATTTTTCCGGGGCTCTTACTGCAGGGTCAACACACTCATACTTCACTCCTTGGCAAACTGAAAAAAAAATGAGAGGTTCTTTGTCACGCCCCCCCAGGCACCAACACATATATATTTGTTCATTCAATTACATCGGATGTGTTATGTTACCACCCATGACAATTTAAACATAATAGTATGGGGATTTTCCAGATCTCCGTTTAATCATAATTTACTAGGTAATCACAGATCGGAACTGAGGATAATCCGAAAGGCCTAAATGTTCACATTTCAGCTTTCTCGGTTCAGTTGCACTCGGTGACTCGCTCGATGATGGTGCGAACAAGGATTGCCAACACCCGAATCAGAGTGCCGGAAAGGAGAAGAGCATCAAGATCAACAATAACAACAAGTTAATAATGTATTCAATCAGTTACAAAGAAAATTAACAAAATAACAACAACCAAACTTACCGAAACGGCACGTTGAATTTTCCCACACACAGCATGCACAGGCAGGCTCATGCTTTCCAGCAATGGCAGAAGTATCACGTGAAGCAGGAGCCAATCAAATTACTCACTGTCTCCGCGCGTCACCTTGCCGGGCGCGAAAATACACAACATTGTTTAGATGTTGTTAAAATCCGAAGATTATGACACTTTAAATGTTATAACACCAGTATTCAACATTTTAAAGTGTTGTATTGACTATAACACTTAGAAAATGTTATCATTACAACACTTGTGTTTTAAGAGTGTACCGTAAGGACAGGGATACTACAAAAACAGCAAATTTAAAGAAGAAGAAAGGTGGCGGCGCCTTAATAGCTGTCAACAGCAAATTTAATTCCAGAAAAAGACCGGATTTAGAAACTGATCTTGAACTTGTGTGGGTGCAAATCTACTTTCAAAAGTTCAGTGTCTACCTAGGATCTGCATATGTTCCGGATTGGTCAACATCAGAGGCATGGAGTGAACTCGAACTCTGAATACTGAATACTGTTTATTCTCTCAGAAGCCACAAGGTGGCACGCGAGGTACAGTGTAAAATCAACACAGAGATGACGGAAAAAAGTTACAATATCCAACAGTATATACTCTATGGATAGAATTCCATGACTGTATAGTACTATACATAGTTTTGGCATTAACTAATATGTCAGTGATAAATTTTCGACCAAGAATTACACCCCCACCCCCTCGTACACCCCCACAAACATATATATATATATACTGATGCTAATTTGACATACATAGACAAACTCATCAGTACGTCTTTGTTGGTATTCATCAAGACTTGTCTAAATATCTGCTCTTTCGGAACAATATTACTTTTTTCAACAAAGTGTGGTAAATACTTTTGTCTAAGGGTCTGAAACGCTGGACATAATAACAGGAAATGGATCTCATCTCCTAATACATCTCTTTGGCAGTGTTGGCAGAACCTCTCATTTACAGGGATGTTTTTTCAACGACCGGTTTCAATTGGTAATTTATGGTTGGCGGTACGAAATTTTGCAATAATTTTACGATTCTTTTCAGGCAGAATATCCAAGTAATCTTCAAAACATGGGATCTCCTTATACAAACTATACAGCTTTCCCCTTGACGAATCATGTACAGCAGCATTCCAATTTTGAATAAATTGATCCTTCAGTCGTCTTTCTAAAACTCTGATGAAGTACTGTTTGTTAATCCCTCCCTGCGCTACCCAGACATCATTAAAGCCAGAATTTTCTAATATATTTCTCACTTTTGATAGCCATGGCGAATTGGGCCTTAGTTGGAAAAGTAACTTATATAAAATGGTAGAGATTTTGCCTTCCCCTTCTAGTAACTTTAGCCAAAATGAAACCATCCGCATTTTAACAATAACGGATAATGGAAGCATCCCGGTCTCCCCCAAGACCATGAAGCTAGGAGTAGATTTCCGTATACCCAAAATATTTTTGAGGAACTTGAGCTCTATTCGTTCCAGCACATCGGTATTGCCAAATCCCCATACTTCGCTCCCATACAGAAGGATCGGTTCTACTACAGCCTTAAACAGCTCTAATTGGCATTTAACAGGCAAATACATATTCTGGATTTTTCTTCTTACCGAATAGACTGCTTTAGACGCTTGGTCGGCTATGCGCTTGCGTGCTCTAGCTAAGTTACCAGTTCGAAAAAATGTTATCCCAAGGTATGTGTATTCATCAACAATTTCTACTCTTTCATTTTCAAGTAAAAATATAGGAATATTCTGAAGTTTTCGCTTGGAGAATATCATACACTTTGTTTTCTTTATATTTACTTCTAATTTCCAAGTTTTACAATATTTAGCAAAAGCAATCAGCGATGTCTGTAAATTTTCTGCAGATTCTGCCAACAATACAGTATCGTCTGCGTAAAGTAAAACAAACAATTGTAGATAAATGTCAATATTTCCCATAGTAGCTTCAGTAACATTTTGTAAACCAGTTACACCCTCATTCTCAAGAAAGGTTTCTAAGTCGTTGAGATAAATTGAAAACAATAATGGTGACAAATTTTCGCCCTGTCTCACCCCTATTCTGCAATCGAAGTAATCACTTAACTTATTTCAAGACTTAATACATGACTTAATAGAATTATACATGTTATGGATTACTTTGAAACATTTACCAGTAATTCCACTTTTAACCAATTCTCCTTAGCGAAAGTGTATAATATCGCAAATATTGATCGAGATCGCATTGTTCTGTGTGGCGATTTCAACAGAAGAGATATACAATGGGTAAAATCCAGCAGTAACAACAACATGAAGCCCGCCGCTTGGACTGAGAGTCACTCAGACAAGTGTTTGGAAATCCTAGATGAGTACGATTTGAAACAATACAATCGACACAATACGTGTAACAATCACGTTTTAGACCTGATTTGTGCAAACAACTGTGTGTGTTTTGTTGAATTAACAGAAAAAGTCGTGACCTCAAAGCACGACGCTCTGGATTGTGTTCTCAAAATTGACGACTATTCACAGAAACCCACTCAAAGTGAGCGAAAAATTTTCAACTTTCGAAAAGCTGACTTCCCTCACATGAGATGTCTTCTCTCTTCTGTCGCGTGGTCATCAATATTGGACTCTACAGACATCGAGAAATCAGTCAGCAATTTTTATGACGTTGTATTTGCGGCGATCAAAGACTGTGTCCCTACCATAACCCTACGTGGCCGGAAGTTCCCTCCTTGGTATGACCACGATTTGATCTCACTGCTGGAAGAGAAGGAACGGGCCCACAACGAATATAGGAAGTCCAAAACTCCAGAAGACTACGAAACTTTCTCGTCATACCGTAAAGAGTTTAAGGACATCAAACGAGAAAAATATAAATGTTATATTGAAAAAATAGAAAATGCATCAATAACAAATCCCAAACGATTTTGGGGATTCGCAAAACTGAAGAAGTCGAGCTCTGTGCCATCAACAATCAAGTACGGACACTGTGAATCACAAACTCCCGAACAGGCTGTGGAATATTTTAGTGATTTTTTCAGAGTGTATTTACTACTCCAGAAAACAACAACGAACCCACGCCTGACATGCCATACATGCAAGACGAAACCCTCTCTGATATTAAACTCTCCACACAAGATGTTGCGAAATCATTAATCGAAACCAACGTACACAAAGCATGTGGACCAGACAACGTCTCCGGGTACATTCTGAGGGAATGTGCTCACGAACTCTCCATACCGTTGACAATGATATTTAATGCTTCACTTGCCAGCGGTGTATTTCCCCCGCAATTTAAGCAAGCAAATATCGTCCCGGTCTTCAAAAAAGGGAACAAACAAAATGTACTGAATTATAGACCCATATCTCTGCTTCCCTTGTTCGCAAAATCTTTGAGAAAGCTGTGTACCATTCACTTTATTATCATGTCAGCAAATGCATCATGCCTGAACAACACGGATTTACGAAAAACAGGAATACAGAGTCTAATCTCTCCATGTATATGGACCATCTGACAAAGCTATTTGACCATAGGCAACAAATTGACTCTATTTATCTGGACTTTAGCAAAGCATTTGACTCTGTTTCCCACAAAACGTTAATCCATAAACTTAAATATTATGGCTTCACTGGTAATATACTGAATTGGCTGCAATCTTATCTCTCAAATAGGACCCAAAGAGTTACTCTTAATGGGAAAGAGTCGTCATGGAAACCAGTGTTATCCGGGGTACCACAGGGCGCTTTGATCGGTCCATTATTATTCATCATATATGTTAATGATATGTCAGCCTGTATCTCATCCTCGGTCATATCTGTGTACGCAGATGACACCAAACTTTTTAAAACTATTCAATCTGTAGAAGACGCACGAGACCTCCAATCCGATTTGAATGCCTTAGCAGCCTGGTGTATAAAATGGAAACTGACCCTAAATATCCTCAAGTGCTGTATCATCTCGTTTACAAACAAGAAAAAAACGTTTACTGTATGATTACTTCTTGTATGATATACCGCTAGAAAGACAAAATCAAGTGAAAGATCTAGGTATTACCCTGTCATCCGATCTTAATTTCAAGCTTCACATAAATGACATTGTCGGTAAATCATACCGCACTCTGGGTTTTATCAAACGAACTTGTGTATCATTTACAAACGTTAAATCACTTATTTCTTTATACTGTTCTCTTGTATGATCCAAGCTAGAATATTGCTCGTCTGTCTGGTCGCCCCAACAAAAATACTTAATTGGAAAAATCGAAAATGTGCAAAAGAAATTTGTGAAGTTTATCTGTTTTAAGACCGGGCATCGTCACAATACGAATCCTTATGCAAACTTTTTAAACTGCAACCACTTTATACTCGCCGTCAGGCCTCGGATATGTTTTTATTACACAAATGTGTCAATTCTTTAATCGATTCGCCCTACCTTGTTGAACAAGTATGTTTTAATTGCCCGTCCAAACGACTTCGGTCATTGGATGATTTTAAGCCTTCCAGAAGCAGAATAAATATTAGAATGTATAGTTTCTTCAATAGATCCATGCATTGTTTTATTCAGCTAGTCACAAGATTTGATCTTGACATCTTTGTTATCCATTCTTGTTTTAAGCGCAAGGTGAAATCTGCGATCTTTTCTTAATTTGCAACCATTTTTTATTTTCTTTCAATGTATTTTCTATTTAATAACCATATATAGTTTATAATTTTTAAATGTGCTGAACTATGTGCTTAATCTATTAACCTATACTTATTTTTGTTATCTTGACTTCCTAATCTATTTCTCTGCTTCTTATTATTTATGTGATGTACGACTTTTACTGTATATTTTTTAAATTGTTATGTTATCAGACCTGTAAGTGGGCGATCTTTTCTTAATTTGCAACCATTTTTTATTTTCTTCCAGTGTATTTTCTATTTAATAACCATATATAGTTTATAATTTTTAAATGTGCTGAACTATGTGCTTAATCTATTAACCTATACTTATTTTTGTTATCTTGACTTCCTAATATATTTCTCTGCTTCTTATTATTTATCTTGTGTACGACTTTTACTGTATATTTTTTAAAATGTTATGTTATCAGACCTGTAAGTGGGCCCATCTCCTGTGGGATTCTGAAATAATTAAATACAAATAAATACAAATCAAAGTAAATAACTTTTTGAATAATGTGTATTGTTGCATTCATAATTGTGTAATATGAGAAAAAAAAACAAAGAAAAAAATACATGTTGGTGTGCATTTTTTAGCTGTAGGCAACGTTAAGTGGACTGACCCATGCTTCATTTGATAACCCAGAAATCATAGGGAATAGACCTAGTTTTGATGCATATTCATGAAAAATTCATATAAATAGTATTTAACTTTTTGTCCTATTCTAACTGTTTGCAGGTGATCACATTGTCTATCAAAATTTATTGAATTGGATGGATGCTGGTGTGCAAAATTCTCGGCTAGAAGACCTTTAAAGAAAATCCCTATCTCTTAACCTAGGAATGGGAGATAACCCAGGAAAAGCAGGCAAAATGGCTGCCAAAACCAAAAACCACCAGCGGACATCCTTAAGGAAGCAGCTAGATTACGTCATTTTCCATGCACGTCATGGTGCAAGCTTCAGATCCGACATTCGATATTCAGCCATCGTCCATAAAGGATTTCCGCGTCAATAATTGAAAGACCTAATTCGTCAGAGTTAGCACCAATTCCAAAAATAATAAAAAATATATATATATATATAAAAAATACAATATGGATTCTTACACGATAGAAGCAGAAAACAAATTTCGACGATGGGGCAATAAGATGGTGAATTGAGAAAATGTTCAAAACATGTCCAATTAGAAGTGTCAGTAGAAAGAAAATATAGAAAAAATATACTGATATTTGACTCAACACATAAGTCTAGTGGTTTAAGAATGGGGTATAGTAGGACTGGTCAAACAGTTGGCCTGCCCTATTCAAAGGTCCTCGTGGAAATATGAATGACTTCATTTATCTGTTATATTGCTACTAATAGAAAAGAGTATGGTGGCCGCTCAAATTTATTTCATTTCTCACAAGAAGTATATAAATTATACTTTATATTGTAAATTGAAACATTTATTTACTGGAAAAGTAGCATTAATGAGACTTAACCATGAAAACCTGCACATTTTCCTTAATTCAATCTGAAAACAAATGCTTGCAAAATGATCTACAGATCTATTTGATAATTTATCTTATCCTAGCCTGAAAGTTATTACTGTAAGTGCAAGCACATTTGCACAGTTAGATATGGGCGCGATCTAATCCATTAAGGAGAAAACAGTACAAACAGTTATTTTTCCCTTCAGCTTGAGGATTGATCAAATCAAATCTTAATATGTTTCATCTTTTCTGTGCATTTCGGATCACTTTCATATCGTATTACCTGAAATTAATCAGTCGATCATAGGATTTTCTGTTTGTTTGTTGTGGCTCGAACAATTACATTTATCCATGTATTTCTCGGTTTACATCGTGGTACGATGGGTACTGAATATGACGTCCGATTGACATTTAATTGATTACAGACTTCATTCTGAACTTGATGAACGATTACAAATGGTTCAGTACTCCAGTGCATCAATCATTGTACTGTCAGTGTTCAGCGATTATATCCGGACCGAGAACAGTAATATTACAATGGGAAGTTGTTACTGAGACTATGAACTTCCCACATATTTGGACATACTCTAATGTGAAAGGATGTTGCGTCTGCGCCTTGACGAATGAATCCCCCACTAAGTGATCGCTGAGTAATCTCTCGTGCAAATGTTTTAACGCCTCATTGATTCAGAACATAGATCGCAGTCAATGGAAACACCCAACAATACCATGGCATGTCGTTTCGAATGTCATTCTATGAATCCTTTGATGTATAATATCGCTAGTACTGTGAGACACACTTGACAGCTTCGAACTTTGTTGACCCGATGTAAGTGTCGCGGAGTTATCACACCATAATTTATAATCACATTACCCTGTATGCTTATTGTATGCATCGCATATGATGATGTATATAACAGGAGAAACGTGTTTGCTCCGAATTCAAAATCGTATGTGGAATCAGATCAAATGGACAGGGACTGAAACGGGACTGGAAATTCATGTCCTTACCCATGACCTGATACCCATAAATTTTGTTTTATAATCAAGCAACAATGACGATGAAGAATATCACAAAGCACAATGAAACAGCATTCCAGTACAGTACACTTGAATTTGTAGTTCTTCTATCTATGAACTGTGTCATTTTCCTTGTTGGAGTAATCGCCAATGGAGTTCTAATTTGGTCTGTTGGTCGGGATAGGAAATTACGTGGTATTCCGACATTTATCGTCTTACTGAGCATGTCGTTGAGTGATTTGCTAGTACTTTTGATTCGCTTTGTTTCTTCAACAACCGAAGTAATAATGGGTAGCTTCGTACTCGGAGATGTACCATGTAAAGTACAGCTCTGGCTTGCGGTCAGTTTGCAACAGGTTGGAGTAATTCATTTAGTTGTGTTTGCTGTGTTCCGCTTTTTAATTTTAGTCCGTCCATTCTTTGCCAGACGGAAAATTACTAAAACGAGAACCTGGAAACTATGCTTCTGGATATGGCTAGTCGGTGTGATCATTCATGTGCCATTTATCATGTTCTGGGGAACAAAAAAGAGGAATATTGACGGCAAGGCAACAGTTAGATGCCAAGCGGTTCACCACAAACGGTATGTTCTCATGTCGCTAGTATTCCTTATATACATAATACCGCTTCTAACCATTGGTGTTCTGCATTCAGTAAAGCTATGGAAAGTAAATATCACTGCCAGGATACCAACCAACCGGTTCATCAGTGACTGCACCAACAACATGATTACCCGGAGAATTACAGTTTCCCATAAAGCTGTGGCAGTGATCATCTTGACTTTTGCCATATGTTACTTTCCAAGAGCATTGAACTGGTTTTACGTTGGGTTTCTCGCGAAGGAACCGTTTGTAGGCCCGATGCATACAGTATCTCTGGCGTTAATGTACTGCAACAGTGCGTTAAATCCGATTATATATTTCTTTTCCGCTAGAAGAAAATGTCTTAGGCGTGGAGACCGGAATACCACCCACCAAATTGCTATAGTGGCATCCGCGACATTTGCATCTCAAGGTGAAATCCATGTCATGTCAGTCCAGCAAGAAAATGGCAGACAGTTTTCATCCAGGGTAAAATGTACCAACTGTAACAACATCTGCCATTTTGGGGGTTTGTAATTACCTGCAAATATACCTGCAATTTTGTTGGCTGGCTGATACTCTAGCAGACTTTATAGGCCAATTAAAATTAACTTTGAGATGAATTGTGGAAAATTAATGAAGTTTAGTGTATTTCTTCTTACAAAAAAGTCAATTCGTAAACTATCACGTTTCAAATCAATCTATTCAGAGGTTCTTGTGAAAATCTATTTATGTCAACGTGCGGTGAAAACTAACTGCTGTATACCCACAATGATTAGGTTGAGAGCTTCATATCTTGATACATACAGTCGATAAACAAGGACAATGTGAACGATAAAACCTGAATGAAGAAGATAGATTATTAATAGGACGCTGCTGATAGAAACATGATGATGTCTTGCTGGCATCATTGATAACTATTCATTGTTTTTCCCTTGCAAGCAACTAGCTTGTGTTTAATTGCCTGTAAGAATGTATATGTTCAAATAGTGATCTGTGACTTTTTTAACAAATTTGTTAGATCTGCACTTGGAGATATGCACAAGTTAACTCACGTTGTATAAGTTTATTTTTTTGTTGTTGTTTGATTTTCTTCACAAAATATGTTTTACCTATATTTGGAGAGGGGAAACTAAGTTGGAAGAACTTGTGCCCAATCCAATTGTTTTGAAGACAATAAAATTGGTTTAAAACAAAACAAAAAAACAACTTCAGATCTTGATACATGCAGTCGATAAACAAGGACAATGTGAACGATACAACCTTTGTTTCGTTTGAATGAAGAAGATAGATTATTAATAGGACGCTGCTGATAGAAACATGATGATGTCTTGCTGGCATCATTGATAACTATTCATTGTTTTTCCCTTGCAAGCAACTAGCTTGTGTTTAAATATTTTTAAGTGATACCGTCTTGGAATTTGGCGACAACAATGTCACGTGAATAAGTTTTTTATATTGGTTGTCAGATTCGGTGCTTGTATTGCGGATCTAATACTGAGTTCAAGTAAAACATATTGCCTAATTCTAGAGGCAAAGGATTCTGAGAAAAAAAATTAAAATTGATGTAAGGTGGATTCCTCGGAAATTTAAGTTTTCCATATGTTCAATTTAAGTTTCCCCATTTCAATTTAAGTTTCCCCATTTCGTGCATTTTACTCTACTCAAAGTGCATGGAACTTCTTCCCCTTTTTATTTCTTCTCGAGGCCACGTTTATGCTTCATTCATTGGTAAGTTTTCATGTGAAATTATGAGAAGTAATGACACCGCCCGAGAAACAATTTGTGGCAATCATGATCACGCCACTGTGAAGTAGTTCAACGTTTGTTTACACTTCCTGGTGTAGGTTGAGCTTGAGCCAATTTTGCTCCATACGCACCAAAATATATTATCTTAATTTTCTTTGTACTTTTGTGTCTAGATGTTATATACATATATACTGATGTTATTACTGTCTTAACTCAGATATGGCTTGTTTGTATCCCATTAGCGGATGCTTTATAATGTAGACATTAATTCGATTAACTGTGTTCCCAGATACCCTGGTGCTCTGAATATGAGGTGCAGAGGGAAGCTATCCTGATGAGTCGCCAGACGTCGTCAATTTTCCCCGCCTCTTGCACATCGCTCTAATTCATTATCTGTATATGGTAGGATTCTGCTGGTGGACTGTTAGTCTCCCGCTGCTCGCCATCTGTACATGTCATTCGACAAATATATGTAGGTTTATTACTTTGGTGGGAAATATAAGTCTTATGACGTCGGGCATTACAGGTTAATTTTTCTGGGTATTCTTGAATTTGCCAGGTTTACCCCATGTTGTGGCGTTTATTCCATCAGACACCCTCGATGCTCATCCATTAACATCAGATGATTTCTTTTTTGAGCTGATTTGTCATGACAGCTCCCGAGCTAGCGTATCTAATTCCGCTTAAGCCGGTTTTAGGGACCGTGTGGATACTTCTTAGTCTTAACATGAACAGCTGCAATAAACGCACAGCTGACATCCTAAGGTTACCTCCGATAATCCAAGGAATTATCGGTTCTGAATGTAAGGTGTCGAGGGAATCATTCCCGTGTAGTCTTATGGTTTCTTTTTATTCGACAGACTTCGTCAATTTTTCCCACCTCTTGCATGTCGCTCCAATTTCAGTTATTAACGACACAAATACACTAGGTTCACTGGAATATGATAATGGTTTGTTTTTCCTTTTTTGTATAGCCGTTTACAAGTTTTCATTTCTGATTTATTTCACATCTGTGATATATTTTATTTAATCACTGATATAACATTGCCTAAGGTAATTTTTCTGTATTTCATCCTCTATAGATTTTCAACTTCCAGGCATACCGAGTTAATCAATATATCTGGTCTTTCCTTACTGGTGAAATAGCATTTGTATAACTGAACCTAACACAGCGACTGTACTATTATGCGTGGTGATTCTTGATTAGTAGTTGCTATTTTAGCCTGGTGCGATTAATCTTAATCTGGCGATGACGTGGTTGTAACGTTTACTATATCTAACAGGAATCCATGGACTAATGTCCACAATCCTACGCAGCCAACTGTCTTGATCTTTATTCCATTCCTTTACCCATTTATCTGTTTATCTATTTTGCTTCCAATGATAGTGTTCCGTTCCTTAGTTCCTCATTCTAGAATTACCTCTTGTGTAATTTTGGGCGTGGGACACTATTTGGGCACTGGAATGACGTGTTTCTTGTAACTCATTCTTTGTTACAGAAATATGAAATGCACAAATACAGAGCGGTGTTCTACGAAATGTAATACAAATAAAAACAAACATAAATTTAAGTCACGAATCACCTCTTATTCTCAAAGTAGATTATCAAACTACAGCTATTCAGAACTTACATCTCGACTGTTGTATCTGAAAGAAAAGTATTGAATTGAATAAGATCGTCATTCTAAAATTGTGGGCTTACAAGTCATTTGCATTTCACACAAATTTCTCACACCTAGATGACGCAGTCTATTCATCGGTGGAGGGAAAGCGGTTGGGTAAGATCAATTCCGGCTCTCGGAGCCTAATACTATGTCGGCCGCGGGTAAAGGCGTACCTACATACTGAAGTAAAAGAAGTCGAATCTCTGTCACCAAAGAGAACATGTGGTAGACAATCCAGACATGATAGAGTGCTTGCAATATGGAGAGGATGGTCCTGTTAGGACAAACGGTTCGAAATGATCACTTTCTCCGCCAAGAAGACATTCATCGGCACATCTGCAATGTACTACGCATCTTCCATGTAAGTTTTAAAGTTGCTCATCAAACAGTAACCGAGATATGGGTCGAACAAACATATAGTGACGACAGAGATATATGGCCATAACACAGAAAAGGATATCGAAACCGTTAAAAACATCTGCAATATACTTGGCAGGTCACATGCAAATTTCGCATAGAATAGTAATCGAGATATCGTCAGGGCAAGGTTAGCTGTATCGACGAACGGGGGAACGGACGGGATACTGTGATTTTTATATGCCCTCTCTAATTAGATCAGGCATAAAAAGAGCACAACAGATTTCAATGTACACCCGTACATGAGCACATTCATCCGGAATTTCAGCAAATTTCACGATGGTTAGTTTCCATCTGATACTGCCTATGACCATCCTTTACTAACCAGATGAAATTATAAGACTACACGCGGCTGCACTTGCGCGCATGTAGTAATTATGATATAACATTCGCAGAAAGTAACAAAATCTCACATGCACATGTTTATGTGGTTGCGAAGACGAGGTTCAGAAACTGTCTGGTGAAACCTCTATGGGCAATTGTGTCCCAAAGAGTGAGGGAGCTTCTTGAAAGTAAGGCATGAGTTCCTTGAAAGAAATGGCATATGCCGGTTATTCAAATGGAATACACTATGCTCAGTGTAGTATACTGATCAGCATGGATAGGAGTTCCAAATGGAATGGCATACGCCATTCTCTCTGTGCTATTGTATCGCAAACCAGATGCCATCCTTGTTTTGATGAGTTCGAAAATGGGTGCTAGAGAGTTCCTAAGAGTTCCAGCTCGGCGTGCCAAGCTAGACCGTTTGGAATGTCTTATGCTGGTTCCTAGTATGCCCTAATTTCAAGAAGCTCCCTAAGTTCGATGATAAAGGAGCATAACTCCGGGAAAAATGTTGCAGTAAGTCGACAAAGTCACATGCACATCTAAACAACGGTAACGATAACATATTCCACGTCAAAGAATAAGCGAAAACTATAGGACTATTTCGTTCACGATAAAAGCTAAAGGAAAGTGGGATGGACAGACGGACGTGCCGACAACGCCATAACGTCTGTCCCGTCCATATCGACGGCCGTGTAGAATGAACAGACTATTTTGTATTTTATAACCATGTTATATCACTATTAGAAATTATTCTGTTGCTCAGAGAGTTAACGATTTTGAGTTTAAGTATATGTATGACTGCGTTGTATTTCAAAGGATATTGCAGTCTAATTTTCTCGAGTTATATCAAATCAATTTCGCTCAGTAGATAGCCGATGTTGCTTAACCCTATCTAGCCTGGGCTTTTTGGGACCTGTTGTGGCCTGGGGGGGGGGGGATAAATTATTTTATGACGTCATTTTGAAAAACAGCAATTTTTGGTCGATTTTTCAGTCAGATTTTTCGAATTTTTTATTTATGTAATTTCTCCGCAAAAACAGCATGATAAATTAGTAAATATTAATGTGATGTGAAATAAAATAGTTTTTGCCCGCTTTTCATCGTGGAAAAGCAGACATTTTGAAGAAATATGACCAAAACATCACTTTTCTGGGACCCCACGTGGCCGCTATCTTGAATTTTTCCATGATCTTCTGTTATGGGGGGAGGGGTTATGTAAATAGGCTCAAAATGACCCCAATATGATAAATTATAAAGTCACGGAGATTCAGCTCTTCATTTTTTGTCGTTCCGGAGATAGCGCAGAAAGTTTGGTAGGGGGGCCATTTCGCCCCCCCCCCCCTCCCCCCGGTCCCCCAGGTAAGGTAGGGTTAAATTTCCCGTTAAATCGATCCCAATAGGTGATCTAAAATATGTTTGTGTAGTTTTAAATACTTCATTCGAGGTGCTGTAACAGCCTTTATAGAACCGAATGGCTCACCAAAATACTTGCTAACAGTCTATTCCACGTAGGAGCAATGAACAGAAACAGCCCCTATTAATTATCGGAACCGAGGGACCTGGCGATAGTTTGCCAGCTGGATCTTTGTTATTCGAATAATTCAATCAACCACTCAAAGATACAGACGTGTGATCACCTGCTTTTGAGTGAGTGAGTGAGTGAGTGGGATTTAACGTGGTTTTCAACAATGTTTCAGTCATATCACGACGGAGCCTACGTGTGCCAGATCTCGAGACTGATGACAGTTCCTGGACACTGATCAGCCCAGCCAATACAGCACTCTTTCACCCATCTATGTATTGACCGGGCTCAACATTGCTTAACTTCGATGATCTGACGAGAACCGGTGTATCAACGTGATACGCCGTACCTGCGTTTGGGTGTACTATACACATTTGCAACAGATAATCAGAGAAAAACAGTGACACTGTGATTTAAAACTGGTTTCAGCAAAGAATAAAACAACAATACTAATAATTCTGATCGCCTTTAGTCCCCTTTTCACTGTGCTGAAATTTAGCTTATATTGTCTGTGGTAATAAATACAGATTTTAAGAAATATAGACTGCATTAATCTGATAAATACACAGTCACGGGTATACAATTCCATTCAATAATATTAACAATTTTCAATCTTACAAGTTGTTTTCAAGATCAGCTCAAGGAATTCTTGCAGGGATGGCCTATTATAATATGGCGGTAGATGAAACAAGAGTGTTTGATATGGCAGTTATGCCAGAAACCGGAGATAGGATAAAATTTAGCACTAGAAATTTAAAGGGAGAATTTTTGTATTTGTCATTTTGATATGGCTCCCACGTGACTTGGATTAGAAAACAAATTATAGTAATAAATAACTCGGTCATTATTAAAGAGGCTTATGTGGTGACGTTCAGACAGATTGGATCAATACGATTGATCAGGTTGTTTGAAATCACCCCTTTTTAAGCGGAATGAAACGAATATATGTGAGGGCATTTCTACATCATTCTCGGCTATATTGGTCATCGGAATTGATGGTATATTCGAAAGCTTTCGTGCCAGTGAGATGAATGAATTTCTTTAATTCGGCAATTCCTTTAACTTGACTATCAGACTATACATCACATTATGATCGATATAACTTTACTACAAAGCTCCGCATCACTATAAAGTTATCATGGAATTGAGTCGGTTTTATGTTGTTTGAAAGCCAGTGTCCAACACACCATAAACCCTGTGGACGCAACCGTGTTCCATCAAATACCGGGGCCATCGTATCTGTATCTTGATCCAGATTCAGATACGAAAGTCCAACCTTGGAGGGGAGGGGCATTTGGTTTAATGTCCACCCTTGAAAACAGTTGTCCCCATATCAGCAGAAACCAGGGTACCGATCTCGTTAGTGTTCGGGTCACTGGAATCTAGATCGAAAGGTCCCTTCTCATAAAGATGGGGCTCGCGCACAATGGCCGCTTCCTTAGCTATGAAAGCTCCCAAAGTCCTGGAAACCGGTTGACCTATATATGACAATATGACGGACTGAAAGTTTCGGTCAGCAATCGCTGTGGCGTAATGACCATAGACGCATAATACAGAGACTGGCATTCTAAATGGCAAAATATGGGTTAGAATCTCGTCGGTATCACTTTGAAATAAAACATGTGATTCCTTAATATAAATAAAAAATATCTGATGACAAGATTAGGATATTAAACATAATAATTTGATACATAGGTATTTCTCGATAATATACAAAAACAGGTGATACATATACCGTACCAGTGTCCAACGCTGTATTCAGTACCATCGACGGCATGTGATCCGTTTTAGCGTATCCAGCTGAAAACATTGCTCCTAGCGAGATCTGGCGAACTGCCAGGGAAGACACAAACAGCCGCGAATATAACTCCAGCATCCCGATTAGAACCACCAAAGGTGGCGCAATGAATCACGGGAATTTTGTGTCACACTGCATATCATTGACAATCAGTAAAATCGCGGCTCGTCTACGTTAACCCCTCGTGGCGAGGTTGGGTTGATTTATTTGTATTTTCAAGGAAACAAAATATTTGTTGATTATTAGTAACGAACACTTGTACCAATAGTAATTAATAAATATATCCCCTTATCGATTTACTGTACCTCTCAGACGGCCAAAATTAACAGATAGATTATATACCCACATACGTGAGCGGGTAAAAAGCATGGACTTCAGAAGCTGTAGTAATTTTTTGGAGAGGATTGTTGACAAACATTTTTCTTGTTCTATAAGGGCAGCGCGGAGTTCAAGTAACTGCCGATCGGTTGGACTCCCTCACAAAGATTTGTCGTTGATTTTTAACCCAGGAATGACTAAGTCTAATCAGGGTTTTTGACAATATCTTTTGATGTACAGACGAATACATTCTGAAATTACAGTACGTGTTGGCAAACGATATTTTGTGATACAAGCCGTTTGATTTTTTAAGCAAAATTTGTCCATTTGGCTCATCTAAATGCATGTTAAGAGTCAACGGATCAGTCCAGTGGAACATCACCACACCAGCGCGCGCTGTTTGGTCAAACTGAGTTCTGATATATGCCCGCACTGATCTGTTATATTAAAATGATGTGTAAGTTTATTCCAAATGAGATTTCCTGCTGTCCACGCTTTGTCAAACCAATTACGGTATTCCAAATCGATTAGACCCTAATCTTATTATTTTTCCTCGAAAACCGTCTAATGTTCTCAACAGCTAGGAATGAGCCTCTCCAGACAGGTACAGTATTCGTGGGGCCCAACAGGAGACCCTTTAAATACCTCTTCGGGCGAAAGAGCATGTTCATAGAACACGTTTTCCTGCGTGATCCCCTTCCTGGCTCTCATTCAAATTTATCCAGGATATCTATTCATATACAAATAAGCGCTCAGCTAAATTGTCAGATGCGACATTCTATGGATATTCGTTCTTCTTAAACCCATGATAAAAACCTCCCGTCATCAATAATATGTATTCAACGAAATGTAACCTAAGCTCATACATTCATTTAATTAAAAAAGAGAACAGGATTGTGGAAGCTGAAGTGAATGAACTACGGCCATACTCGACTGTAATTTAATGAACGATTTATTGTCCATGTACGATATCGAACTACTGTGTAGAAGAAGACAATAGGAGTCGAAAGTACAGGTAGGCCTACGTTTGGCAGAAATTTGAATCTTCCGAAATAAATGTTGTCCCCGTTGTCAGCACAGACGGCAAATTGGCAATATTTAACTTTCTAGATCACCGTGTCTTAGTGTACGGCCAGACTGCGTACGCCATATAATTCCAATGATTCCTCAGTTCAAATTTAGGTAATTCAGCTGCCGACAATTGCCGACTAATAACGACTGCAAGTCGATCGGCGCAAAGTGGATTTTTTTTGGTGATCGTATTGCGAAGATTTTATTAGAACACATATAAGAGAAGTCGGAAGAGGTGCCGACATACTGACAGAGCCACATGACTTCACAGTATAGTCTTCTGGTTAACCTATTCTAAAGCACATACCAAGAATCTAACGATTCGTGATATATGTTGTATCTCAGGTACGCTTTTATTCAATTCAATTCAATTCAATTTTATTTCACCAAAGAAAAAACATAATTTATATATATAAAAACACATAACGACAAATTAACACAAACATACATGTATAATGTGGCACACAGTATCCAGGGATAGTGTATCCCAGGTTGATTTAAAGTTCCAGTTTCCACGAGATACTCACAACTGATACAAAACATTAAGTCAATTACAATACGAAGGTTCCGCACAATAAATAAGTTTTAATCCGCGACTTGAATAGCGAAGCGGAAGTACAAGATTTCAGCGGAGATGGCAGTTTGTTCCAGATCCGAGGACCCTTTATTTTCGTGCTATAACACGATAAGTCGGAAGAATAGAATTGCCGATAAAGATTGATATGTGACTGCCTGGTCGGATAACGATGTATGGATGATAATTTACTGAAATATGCGAGAAAGGCCTGTGGCAATAAATCTTGATGATTAAAAAATTTATCAACGAATAAAAGGACTAAATAATTATTTATTTCTTGTACCGACAGTATATTCAATTGACTAAAGAGTGGTCTAGTGTGTTCATATTTTCCCGAAAACGTAATCAATCTAACAGCTCTTTTTGTAATATCACTAGAGGCCTAAGATGGGTTGCATAAGTATTACCCCACACAATATTACAATATGATAAGTAGGGATATATCAGAGAGTAGTAAAGTATATATAAAGTTTTTTTATTCAAACAGTCTCTAACATGGTGAATAATTCCAATATTTCTACTTATTTTTTTGGTTAATTCCTGAATATGTGTTGTCCAGTTAAGTTTATCATTAAAATAAACACCGAGAAATTTGATATTGTTGACTTGCTCAATTACATCAGCAGATATAATGAGCTTGGGTATTTGATAGAATTTACCTCGTTTAGAGGGTTTTATGAATATGAATTTTGTTTTCTAAATGTTAAGAGATAACTTATTACATGAGAACCAGTTATGAAGTTTATTAAGCTCATGTGACATGATGTCCATAAGCAGATTAGGATCATCATTGGAGAGTGTAGCAGATGTATCATCGGCAAAAAGGATAACTTGCAACACTGAACTGACAGGAACTATATCATCGATATATAGAAGGAATAAAATAGGGCCAAGTATTGAGCCTTGTGGAACACCACAAGATACCGATTTAAATGATGATAAAGTGCTATTATATTGCGTACACTGAGTACGGGTGGATAAATAACTGCGAAACCATTCGTTTGCAGTTCCCCGAAAGCCATAATGATCTAATTTCTGTAGTAAGATGTCATGATTAACGGTATCAAAAGCTTTTGATAAATCTAAGAACGTTGTGATGCTGTACTTTTTATCTTCTCTTGCGGCAACCAGTTTATCATGCAGAGATAGAACGGCTAAGAAAGTGGAATGGTTAGCACGAAACCCAAACTGGTTTGAACAGATTATAGAATACTTATCCAAGTCGGTGATCATTCTTTTAATTACAAGTTTTTCCAATATCTTACTGAAAAAAGGTAGTACGGAAATTGGTCGGTAGTTTTTGAATAGATTACTCCCCCCATCTTTGAATAGTGGAGTAATTTTTGCCCTTTTTAGAGGATCGGGTACAGTACCCAATTTGAACGACAAGTTAATAATGTGGCTTAATGGCGAGCAAATCAAATTTGGCACTGTTTTTATCAGAGACATACGAACACCATCAAATCCTGGTGCACTACTTTTAAGGCTTGCGATCACCTCTGTAATTTCGGTCGGTGCACAGGGATCCAATTGAAATTCCTGCTGGTATTGACCAGTCAAAAAATCCTTGAAATTACTAGTCGACGATGGAATTTTCGCAGCTAATTTGGCAGCTACAGAACTAAAATAATCATTGAAACCATCTGCTATAACATTAGGGTCAGAAACTTCATTTTGATTAACACTAAAAACACTGGGAAGTTGGATATTTTTCTTACGATGTAAAAGTTCGTTCAAAACTTTCCACGTGCCTTTGATATCATTATTACATTGATTGAATTTAGCTTCGTAATATTTTTTCTTTGCAAGCCGTAACGTATGAGTTAGTGTGTTCTATAGCGCTTGTATTGTTCGGTAACGTTAGGATCTTTGTTTTTTTTAATGCAATCTGTACAGGCGATTCTACGGAGCCGTAAAAGGGACATGGAAATTATTTTTTTCAACCCCTGAAAATTTTTTTTCTTCTTATTAAGTCGTTATAACGACTTAATAATAAAAAAAAAAAAATAGGGCTATTTTTTTTTTTTTTTTTTTATTATGTCGTTATAACGACTTAATTGACCAATGAAATTGCAGCATTAAGTCGTTATAACGACTTATTAAGTCGTTATAACGACTTAATTGACCAATGAAATTCCGTCTTACTTCTGCAGCTTTTATTTTGTTAACTGACAACTCCCCGGTGAAACAGCGTTTAGATATGCAGTATGAAGTCTGATAATGCCATTGAAGTAATAAACTTTGGATAAATTGGAGAGATATGTAGGCTATAGAGGTGGGAAAAGTTGACGGCGTCTGCCGACTAAAAGGCAACCCTATGACTCTATGCCCAAACCTGCCAATTCACATGGCTTCTCTGTGTTGGTCCGATAATATCGCCAAAATTGTTTTGCTCGCCACCCTCCATTACAGATAATTGAGGAGCTTGTAGCGTTGGCTCGAGCGGTATGGCGGCTCACTTCAAAGAATTAAAAATGGGCCAGACATGCTGATAATTGTATAGGTAGCTGTAGTCCACTCCTAAACAGCCAAGCGAAAAAATGTGAAATGCAGACGGATTTTACTAACACCTATTCAGGCACGGCGGAGCCGGGGGAGAGGGGTGGGATGGGTTGAGGGGCTAAACACTGGATTATAGTTTTGATGATTTTTCGCAGAGAATAACACATGTGATACAAGTGCCGTAATCCTACTATCATAATGCACCACAACACAGCGTTTGCATGCGTAAATTCGACACTTTCTGGGAGAGCCGTTCATAGATTGAACAAGACTGAACTTATGGAGTTTTACATCCAGTTATGAAAAATGGAGAGACCCATGCAATCAAAAACATGAGAGTGGGAACTGAGCTCCAGATCGAGCAACGGTTTAATGTTCATTCAAAACAAACAGAAAATATACCGTCAAAATGCACCAAAACAAAATAAATCGAACATAATGTATGTAGATTAACTTTCACTTTTGTTTCGCATAAGCACGCATCGATATTGAAAAGTATCAGACCTTATGCCCCCATTTGACATTCTGGTAAAACACATACAAATCAGGACTAACACTTCACACGTGGAGCGCTCGTAGCCATAATGTTTTCATATTCAACATCGAAATATAGTACGCTCACAAACCACATAAATAGATGTCTGTTTAATATATCAATAGATACTCTGATTACATAATCCACATTCGTTTATTTTACATATAATTTCAAGATATTATTTCTACGTGAAATTCCAGGGTTCGCTGATCTCTCTCTCATTTTTTTTACAGGTCTAATGGGGGGGCCCCTGACCCCCACCCCCCGTAGATCTGCCCTTGATAGTGCCTATCTAAACGCTGTTTCACCGGGGAGTTGTCAGTTAACAAAATAAAAGCTGCAGAAGTAAGACGGAATTTCATTGGTCAATTAAGTCGTTATAACGACTTAATAAGTCGTTATAACGACTTAATGCTGCAATTTCATTGATCAATTAAGTCGTTATAACGACATATTAAAAAAAAAAAAAAAAAAAAAAATAGCCCCTATTTTTTTATTTTTTTATTATTAAGTCGTTATAACGACTCAATAAGAAGAAGAAAAAAAAATTTCAGCCCCAATTTTTTTTTTTTTTTTTAAGTCGTTATAACGACTTAATAAGAAGAAAAAAAATTCAGGGGTTGAAAAAGATAATTTCCATGTCCCTTTTACGGCTCCGTACGATTCTTTTCACGTACAGAAAAGAGAATATTAGGAGTTATCCAGGGTTTTATGATTTTTGACTTAGGAGAGGTCGACGATACTAGGGGAAAACATTCGTTGTAAACGGAGAGAAACTCACTGGAAAATATTTCATATGCTTCGTTAACATTACTAGTTTCACTTATTACGTTATTCCAATCCATATTGTTAAGTTTTTCTTCGAAAATTTGTTTCTGATGTGCAGACATTATCCTGTAATTGAAAGAATGACCAGTGTGTGATTTCAGGGTGTTCGTCTTGTTGATGTGAAAGACAGGGAAATGATCAGTGATATCCGAAAGAAGAATACCGGACAGGAGACAGTTTTCATGAAAATTTTGAAATACATTATCAATCAGTGTGGCAGAATGTGATTTATCCCTAGTAGGTTTTGTAATCTTAGGAAAAAAATAATGAGACTTCATAATTTCCAAGAACTGTTTCGACGGACCGTGGATTTCAGTCTTAAATAAATCAATATTGAAATCACCAATGATGATACATTTTTTCTTCTCGGGTTTAAGGGTATTCATCATGGATTGGACTTTCTCATTAAATATGTCGACATTTTTATTAGGGGGTCGATAGATAATTCCGACTGTATATAACTCATTACTATCTTGTATATTAACAAAGAGTGATTCATATTCACCATCATCCTGCAGATAAGACAAATCTTCACGGACAGTACATTTAGATATGTTGTCTCTAACATACAATACTAATCCACCACCCTTTCTCTTAGATCTAGAGGAAATGAACGGAGTATATCCGGGTATATCAAAAAGCTTTTCTGTTTTCGGATCTAACCAACTCTCTGAAATCCCAATGACGGAGAATTTAAAATTTAGATTACAACAGGTGCCCAATATTTCCGAAAAATGTTTCTTCAAACTTCTAGCATTAAAGTGTATAACGGAGAAAGACTGATTTTCATTGATATCATTGCTATTGATATAATCCGAGAAACTATCTTCGATAAAGTACTTCGACTGGTGCGTACTAAGGTCATTCCAATGTGATACCTCGTATGGGTTATCATCGGTAATGTATGCGTCCGTATCCATGTTATTTAATTCAAGTGGGTTGAAACACATGTCTTCAAACCCCGCCAATAAAGAGTCAGCAGCAAGATCAGATTCAGCAGCAATATCAGATGCAGAGCCATCGTGAAATGCAATATCATCTACATTTTGGAAAGGTAACTGAGATAACAGATCTAAAGGAACACCATCTCGATTATTATCGTTATTCACGGTATAGAGTGAGAGAAACTAAAAATTGATTGGATTTGTAGCATATGGAATATCTCGTGGAACTTGATTTTACAATAAATAATAAAGCATAAAAGAAAATAAAAATAAACATTAGCCGTGTTTAAACCAATGTATATACACAGAAAGATGTAAATGGTGAGCTCTCAGACAGGCATGTAACATTCGTAATTTAGCAAAATATCCGAATTTTGCTGCGCCAGCTTCCGTGTTTTCTACAGTGATTTAATCATACTTATCGATTGGTGGAGCAAGAATCCATATATCTATAGAGGCGAACAAGAATTAAGTCAATAATAGATTTTTGTACATGATTTGAATGACAATAGTGCAATACGACTGGGGACCAGATATGTGAAAATACTTCAGAATTATCCACGAAAACTCGACAAATTTACGCACATGTATTCTATGCATACGGACAAACACATTTTGTAAGGAAAATGTCATGATAACACGACTTATTGTTGAATCAAGTATAAAAGAATAAAGTGCTGAATTGAAAATTGAGAAAAATTGAATGTATTGAGTGAATTAATGAATGATTTAAGAGTAATCAATGCTTCGAAAATCAAGTCTCCCCGAGAGGGGTCGAAGCAGAAATCAGGTCAGAGCGTTGCGCAATGTGAGCATCGCCATACTTCTCCGTGAAGAACGGCTAACGAAACCGAAAAAAAAAAGTTGCCTGACGGAGAAGGAGGTCGATGCTAAACACTATTCTGTCTAATCATCTCTCAACTAGCTTTTTGGAATACAAAAGCGTAAACTTTCAGACAGTGTAAAGACCAAAAAGAGAATGATATGATCAGAGACAAAAGCGATGGGGGCTACGGAAAGAGGTATAAGCTAAAAAATACATGTATCTTTCCGATGCACAAAAATCATCGAGTTTGGTATAAAGGAAACCAACCATATCTAAATCGATCCCATATTTAAAGTAACATCAAAATGGCCATGCATTATAGATTTCCAGACTGACATGTGATTAATTGTATACGCTGGGGTTAGTCAGTCGGGTAATTATTAAAAATAATACTAATAATAATAGTAGTGTATTTTCGTTGCAACCATGTATTATGTCAATAAACCCTTTCACAAATAATTTTCTCCATCAGTGTCTATTGTCCAATGCTATATATCCCGTGGCATTCCATTTCAAGTTTATTTAATTATTTAAGGTCCAGTCCTCCATGTAAAACTACGTGTATTTACTGGGTTGTTCATTGCGCATTTTATGCTGGTGTTAAACGAAGAATTTCTTAGCTTCTCAATAACACCAGATTGACAGATTATATCGAGCAAATATGATATATTTGCAGACGAGGTAATGCATTGTTGATCAACTTTACTACATTGATCACGTTCGATTAAGACGATGTAGTCAAACCGTAAAATCAATCCAATCAGTACACAGGTAAGTGAATTATCCTGATTATGTCGTTTTCAGGTACGGAACAAGAGCACAACTGCTTGGAGAGTAAGGATTGAAAGTAGTTACAGAAATGTTTATTTCGTTTATCTTGCGATCATTTTGGCTTTAGGGCAATGAATGGAGGCTCGCGAAGATAAACTAGCTTCTGCTTTGCCTGTTGATCTGGTGGTAACTGTCGAAGTTTAGTTGCCAGTTCGTAACGCCTCTGTGCCAAGACAGGGAGAAGATCAGGGACGGCACTGTATCCAGAACCCCTGGATAGTTTTCTTGCTGCGCCAAGAATGAGATCCCGATCATCGAGTTGAACAAAACGTACATGTATGTTTTATTGTACCTATTCATGTGGCAACTTAGATGACATGACCACACGGCCCCTAGCACCGGCATAAGCGGTATTAGATACAAATCTAGAGAGCTATAATGGAAGTGCTCTGACAACCCGTATATTGATAATTGGTGAGCTGTGTCGCTGTGACAACTCGTACACTGGAGATTGGTGAGCTGTATCGTCGTCAGATAAAAATGACAGCATTATATCTTACGTCACATGAAGTGTTGTAGGAATGCTGGCGGTGGTCAATGCAATCTACCAAGTCTAAGTGATCGTTGGACACTTCTAGTTTGATGGACTTCTAACAGTACGTATAACCAACTATGATTATATGCATATATAAATATGCATGTCGTGTCGATGACTGATTTCCATCAGTTTAACTGTTCACGCGGGATGGGTTATAAAGAATATAGAATAACACTTCCTCCCAAGAGAATAAAAGTTAGGATATATACATCTATTGTTTGTACTTGAATACTTAGAATGTTGTTTGATCGTCGCTACATATATATAGCTGAAATATTGCTGAATGCGATGTTAAACTTTAATTCTCTCTCTCTCTCTCTCTCTCTCTCTCTATTATTAGTATTTTGTTTCCCCGCAAATATTTTTTGTACACCTATAATACCTTTGATTGGTGTACCATTACCATGGAATGCGCCAGTAGCCCTTCCTGTTGAAGATCTAACGATACGGTGCGATCGTAAAGGAAACCACATGCGTGTGGCTACTGGTAATTAGTCCGTCTGAAATAGTTCTTAAAAAATTAACAGTTTCTGACGCAAATGATTTGAACGTCCGCTGCACGTCAAGATATAAACATGCGCTGGATGAGCGCAAAGACCTCCGTCGAGGAAATACGGTCCGTCAAGGCAATAGGGTAGGGGAATACATCACTGAATAACGTAGGGCCGGATGCCAAGTTCAGTTTTGCATTTTCTGGACGTATAACTTCACTAATCTAATTAACCTGAGATTGCGGGTTCCCCACTAGCATGTCCAGCCAGGAATGTGGAAGTCAAATTCCTCGCAAATAATTTTTGTCTGATTTCATGTGCTTGAAATATTGGGGCATGGAATAGAGTATGCGGATGGAACCTGGAATAGTGCTTGTGACACTAGACCCCCTTCCCACCCCACCTCTCCCGCCCCCGCCCAAATCAACAGGTTAGCGGCAGGAATGAGACCCCGTGTGCCTTGTATATTAACATATTTCAGTAGTTAAATCATTTTGGACACATTCAAATCAAGGGTGATAAATTAAATGCTGATGAAAATTTCGCAAAATGTACCATATAGATCTACACTGGTGCTGACCAGAAACATACAACTTTTTGCCTAAACTTGGATAATCTTAGCGTAACGTACAATAAAAGCGTACCTGAGATACAACACATATCACGAATCGTTAGATTCCTTGTATGTGCTTTAGAATAGGTTAACCAGAAGACTATACTGTGAAGTCATGTGACTCTGTCAGTATGTCGGCACCTCTTCCCACTTCCCTTATATGCGTTGTAATTTTTACCTGTATATGGCGAGATTCTGCTGGTGGACGTTTCGTCCCCGAGGCCCACCCCCTGTACAGACCTTTTGGTCTTTGATATATGTTGGCATTGTGGGAAGTTGATGCTGGGTCGACATAATACTAGTCTTTTGTGCTAAATGCCGTCACTTTCATCTGACGACGATACAGCTCACCAAACGAGTTGTCACAGCGACATAGCTCACCAATTACCAATATACGAGTTGTCAGAGCATTTCCATCATAATTCTCTACATCTGTATCTAATACCGCTGATGCCGGTGCTAGGGGCCGTGTGGTCATGTCATCCAAGTTGCCACATGAACAGGTACAATAAAAGCGTACCTGAGATGCAACACATATCACGAATCGTTAGATTCTTGGTATGTGCTTTAGAATAGGTTAACCAGAAGATTATACCCTGAAGTCATGTGGCTCTGTCAGTATGTCGGCACCTCTTCCCACTTCTCTTATAGGTCTTGTAATCTTATCCATTCAAATATTCCAAGCTAGAGCTGCTACCACTCAAAACTGGCCGGCAGATATTTTATGACCTTTGATGATATTTGCGGATCATGTTGCAGGACTTCAACTTCCATGGATCTGATATTATCCCATTCTACATGACACTGTTGCCATAGCACGAATAAACTAGGTCTGTTCATTTATGTGTTCTAGATCCAGGAGCTATTGGGAGCTGCAGGTTTTGTAAAAGTTAGATCCAATTATTCCTAGTGAAGGAATGAAGTCCAGCACGGTTGTTTTATGTTAGAACTCGGCATCCTTGGAAAGTCTGACCGATTGACACATGTATCACACTGCGGTTGGTCATTACATGCGTAATGTTTATTTCCTGTGGAATCGGCTGATATCCAATGGGGGGTAGTGATGGTTTACACAGTACTATGTGGCCAATCACCGGCTCTGATTTTCACCACCTCTGTCATTCCACACCTTTCTCGCCCACCCAAACCAATCAATAGTCTGCATTTGGTACTTCCAGTTCATCCAGTACATCCCTTGTGTAACAGTCCTGTTGCGTCTTATATCAGAAGTGCTGAATCCATAACCTGCAGGCTGGAATCAATTGTAGACATTTAATCTCAAAACTCAGTTCATTGAAATGTTTATGGCCTTCATTATATTTCATTCTTTCATCATACACAACCAGATGTAATCCATTATACTAGTTCAAGTATTGAATATACTGGTAGAGGTGAAGAATTTTATCTATAGAAATGAGCATGATGATGTATATATCATATATATAATCTCACCTTTTATACAACATACTTGTACTTAATAGTACTGGGACCTGACCATGTTACAAGACTTCGTAAACGTATGGAATCAATATTATGAGATCCAGTCTATACATGAGTGATCAATAATATGAATCCCGAAGAACGATGATGGATCTTCATCTTCTTGATGTTCAGTTTAGTGGCATGAGCATGATAAGAAGCCAGGTAATTATAATCTAGAACAGGATTGTTTATATCAGTAACTTCTCTATGGAACAATGTTTTGGGAAAGGTTCTCCATGCTATCGGTAAAAAAATCTCTGTATTTTGAAAGAAGTTGTTTCATAAGTTTACAAAATTTCTTCCAATTTAATAATGTACATGTGGAATATAGATACTCCTATAACTACAATTCAGAATAAGCAAATTATTTTTCATCGAAAGATATCTGATGGTGTAACTACACATATGTTACGTATTGCTAATCTGGAGATAATGAACATTCAGCAAAACCAAGTGATTCCTTAATATATGCCATGGCAGTGAATCCCATAGAAACCAAGGTGGGGCCAGAGGGACTCCTTTAACCCTATCTGGCCTGGGTGCCTTGGGGGGAGGGGGCGGAAAGGGCCCCCCCATATATTTTCGCTATCGCCAAGGCTAGAGGGCTGAAACTTACCACACTATATCTTTGGATCAAGCTCTACAAGAAAATGTAAAAAAATCCAAGATGGCCACCATGATGACGTCATTTCCAAAATGAGCATTTTTGGACGATTTTTCGGTCAAAATCTTCGATATTTTTTGTTTTTTCTTCGCAAAAACTGCATGATAAATTAGTAAAAAATACTCTGATATGAAATAAAATAAGTTTTCCCCACTTTTCCGTACAGAAAAACAAAAAATTTGAAGAAATATGATGAAAACATCACTTTTTCTGGTACCCCACATGGCCGCCATTTTGAATTTATCGATGACCATCTGCTCGTAAGGTTCTGCAAATAGGCTCAAAATGACCCCAATATGATAACCTATAACGTCACAAAGTTTCAGCTCTCCATCTTTTGGCATTCCGGAGATATCGCAGAAAGTTTGGTAGGGGGGGCATTTTGTCCCCCCCCCCTCCTCCCCCAGGCCTGGTAGGGTTAATGGGAGAAGGGAAGGAGGGAGAACAAATCAGGGAGAGTTTTTTGGTGATGCTAAGACATATGGTTTCAGTAAAATGAATAGAATCGCGTTGAATCAACATGCTGAATTTTTGAAGAAATATGGCGAAAACATCACTTTTCTGGTACCCCCACATGGCCGCCATTTTGAATTCACCCATTGTGCTCGTGGGGTCATGCAAATAGGCTCAAATTTACCCCAATATGATAATCTAAAAAGTCACGGAGTTTCAGCTCTCAATTGTTTGTCGTTCCGGAGATACCAAGTGTCCCCTCCCAGGCCAGGTAGGGGTAACCCAATAATAAGCCTCAAAGACAAAAGGTGGGAGATAGCTCATTCTGATGTTCTGATGAACAATCGTTATTGTCACATGCTGAAAGTTTTGCTAAAGCTGCTTGGTATCATGCAAAGAAAC
>JAVTVY010022111.1:74193-88262 GCA_036873755.1 Hanleya hanleyi
AAGAAATTCATGCCAAAATAAATAGCCTAACCCCCCCCCCCCCCCCACTTCAAGGAAATTGAATTGATCAGAGAAAAATAGAATAATTTCTTTTTATAACAACCAGGCTGGTGAATACCATCAACTATTATAGATACAAGTATCAGTAAAATCAGGGCATCGTCCATTGTGCTGTTATTTGCATAATTAGGGACAATGTCTTCCACGGTCAGTGCGTACATGGCCTCCCAGTCATTTTATATGCAACAACAACAACATGGAATATTTGGTTGGCTTCGACATGGGGGAGATATACCTTTACATCGTGAGTTATTGACATGTATACACATATTCATTAGATCAGCATTTGAGTACAAAGGGGTAAGGCGGAAGGGGAATTGTAATGATTTCGAAAAAGAAGGCCAGTATGGAGCATGGTATATTAAGGCAGAACTGATAGTCACACTCCATCAATGGTTGACTTTAATGAACGACGGCTGAATATTGAATGGCGGACTAGACGCTTGTATTTAAGGCAGCAGATAAGGCATACCCGCACATACAACAGTTACAATAAATAAATCTCTTTGACCCTTTACTAGCCAGTAACAGGAGACAAAGATAGGACTAACCAAGCTTCAATGAATCCATATGGCTTCTTTTGATCTTCATATCATTTGGATACGGTACTTGTGTAATCAGATAGTCCAAAAGCCGGTAAAGATTGAAACAGTTGTGTGAGGTTATCTATCTAAGCATGTCCCCTGTAAATTCAGAATGATCTCAAGCGTCATTTGTCGAACGTTCCGATCACTTTTCAGTTCTGTCATGTAGATTAACCCCACCAGGCCTGAGCTATCTCCGGAATGTCTGATGATTTACCCGGGGCTAGGGGCCGTATGAGCCCATGTACTTCAAGATCCTCATGGTACTCATATGAACAGTCACAATCAAAGCGTGACTGAGATACATCATTCTTTAGATGACGACTTTACAACGAATATTATGGATTAAGAATACTGATCAGCGATACGGATTTGATATTTTGGAACATCATGATGTCTTGCCGGCATCATTGAAAACTGTTGACCGCTTCTCTCTTGCAGGAAACAAGCCTATGTTTATGTATACTATGATTGTCTTTTGAATTTGGTGCTAATACTGTTATATGGAATAGGTCTTTGGATTATGGACGCGGATATTCTTTAATGGACGACGGCTGAATTATGAATGACGGACCAGACGCTTGTAATTATATCTATGTTGAACTTATCTCGTACACTGGAGATTGGTGAGCTGTATCGTCGTCAGATGAAAATTACGGCATTTAACACAAAAGACTAGTCTGCAAGGCCGATGTCGACCCATCATCAACTTCCCACAATGCCAACATATATCAAAGACCAAAAGGTCTGTACAAGGGGCGGGCCTCGGGGACGAAACGTCCACCAGCAGAATCTCGCCATATACAGGTAAAAATTGCAACGTATATAAGGGAAGTGGGACGAGGTGCCGACATACTGAGCCACATCACTTCACAGTATAGTCTTCTTGAAAACTGTTGACCGCTTCTCTCCATGTTTATGTATATTATGATTGTCTTTTTTGAATTTGGTGCTAATACTGTTAAATGGATTATGGAATAGGGCAATGGATTATGGACGCGGATATTCTTTAATGGACGACGGCTGAATTATGAATGACGGACTAGATGCTTGTAATTTACTGTTTGTCTCAGCAGCCCGTCGACGGTGGTTTGCCACGACATTCGTGTTGTAACGTCGGGAAACGCAGTGCACGGTGCAAGTTGGAAACAAGGGAGTATGTCCTGTCCTGCTCGCCCAAATTTTACCGATCGCCTGTACCAGTAAACAACACTATCTTTAGTTTGTGGTTTCAGAAAATTCCAATAGATTGATATAAATTACCTAGTATTTAAAACCAAATCTGAAATAATTAAAATAAGCCTGCTTGATTAAATCATTCGGAATAAATGATTATATCCCTTTTTCAGGCGGCATATATGTCAAGGCGAAGAAAACATTGCAGCCATCACCCATTGGGAGCAGTCAATGATTCATGCAGTCGTGAAATGCATGAGCCATTCAGCGCATGCAGCACAGCAACAATGGGTGCTCCGTTAAACCTATAGATTGGATTTTGTACGAGAAAACGTAGTGTTGATGCCAAAACTGCCTTCGATGAGACATGTGCATTCACTAATATGATTCCGACAATGGTAATTTGTCTCTATGTAGATTAACCCCACCAGGCCTGCGCTATCCCCGGAACGACGAAACATTGAGAGCTGACACTCTGTGACTTCGTGGCCGCTTCAGTTTCAGCCTCCTATTCAAAGGGGTAGGAAAATAATTAGTGGGGGATTTCGGTCACCTCCACAGGCATGGGCAGGTCCCAAATATCTCAGGCCAGATAGGGTTAACGCCATACTTGGTAACATCTTGAGCGTTCAAAACAAATACATTACAGATTTCGCGTCAACTCAACGTCCATATGGCAAGCCGCTCTACTTTTTATTCAGTATTTGATATCACATGAACAGGTACAATAAAAGCGTACCTGAGATACAACACATATCACGAATCGTTAGATTCGTGGTATGTGCTTTAGAATAGCTTAACCAGAAGACTATACTGTGAAGTCATGTGGCTCTGTCAGTATGTCGGCACCTCTTCCCACTTCCCTTATATGCGTTGTAATTCAATGATGCCGACAAGACATTATGATGTTCCAAAAATATAAAATCCGTATCGCTGATCAGTATTCTTAATCCATAATAATCGTTGTAAAGTCCTCATCTAGAGAATGACGTATCTCAGTCACGCTTTGATTGTGACTGTACATATGAGCACCATGAGGATCATGAATTACATGGGTTCATACGGCCCCCAGCCCCGGGTTAAGCGGAATTAGACACAAGTTACGAAACGTAACGCCTAGATCTTGCACGCTACGCTCGTATTTTGCTATCAGCATGCGATATGTATCGCCAAATTTGAGAAACTTTGAGTGGAGGCGCTTAGTGGAATAACCCTGTTTTATAAGTTTCTGCAACAGTGTTTTGTAACGTTTATTAAAATCGTCACATTTAACACAGTATCTAGCAAATGCTACTAGACGAGATGTGTATACGCCATATGCAGGTCCCACCGGAATATTACTGTCCAGAAAGGAATAGTTTACGATGTCGAAATTGTAATCATCTCTTTTGTCATAAAGTCGACGAGAGAGAATGCCCGCCACATTTTTATACAGATATAGATCTAAATATGGTGTGTTTGTAGGGCTATCTGTAGTTTCATTCAAATCCAGTGATGGTGGATATATATCCTTCACTGCGTCATTTACATAGCGATTATCCACAGCGAGAAGATCGTCTATATAGCGTTTGGTGAATCAGAAGGAACGGGCTTTGAATTGATCGGTTTTTGAAAGCGCCTGCATATAATCATATTCATAAGAGACCAAATACAGGTCAGCCAACAGAGGTGCACAATTAGTACCCATTGCAATACCTATATACTGCTGATATATTGTGTTGCCAAATTTCACATAGATAATACTGCCATACTTACGGTTCTGATCTGCTGCACAACTATTTCAGTACTATACGTACCGTTGTGACAAAAGAGTTGGTCGGATGCATCAAATATTCATAAGACACTCGCATCTAGTTACCAATGTCTCGAGACATTAGGATGTGGATTTATTCGTCCGTTGAGCATTGAAGTTTCGTCTTCAGTGCCCAGGGGCATTTGTATCATGGGTTTATAGATTATAATTGACTGGAGGTTGGAGAGCTTGGAACAGTGTAAATACGGTGCAGATTCATTTAAACAACAAAAAGTTATTTATTTTCAAGGTGGGAAGGAAACACGTCACAGCATTAGCCTCCACTCAAAGTTCTCAAATTTGAGGATACCTGTGGCATGCATATAGCAAAGTACATGTGCAAGATATTTGATGTTACTTTTCGTAACTTGTGTCTAATTCCGCTTAACCCGGACCTAGGGGCCGTTGATACCTATGTATATCAGTGTCCTTGTGGTGTTCATATGAACAGTCACAATCGGAACGCGACATTTTCTTGATATCGAATTTACAACGAAATATTTTAATTGATGGTGCGGCAGCGGCTACTGGGAACCAGATATATACAGTACCTGGGTTTCTGTATATACCAGCGGCTCAGTGCCCATGAATAATAACATCTGCAACCTCGGGCATATCTTCAGAGACTAGGTAAATGTCTCCCAAATTCTTAAGGTCGGCACCATTCAACTTCTATTAATGGTCTCTAAACCAGGCAGTTGTTATGCAGTATGTTATTTGAAACAGAGTCCCCTGGAATCGCAGAGCGGAACTAATGATGTCATCTAGTAGGTCTTGCTGAGATGGCTTGATATACCGCAGATGGTGTCCTACTCATCTTAGTAGTTACTAACTCAGCCAGACTATTAATCAGTCACTTATTCGGACAGCGCCCACTTGCTTCGCGGAGCGGAACTGAATGTCATTTTGTAGGTCTTCCTGGGATGCGTTGCTTTACCGAAGATGAAGTCCCAACTCCTCTTAGTAGTCTCTAAATCATAAATCAGCCAGTCTGTTATTCGGTCTGTTATTCACAACAGCACCCCCGGCGTTCCGGAGCGGAAGTAATGATGCCATCTTGTAGGTCTTGCTGAGATGAGCTTAGCGGTTGCAGAGAAGATGACCTTTGAAGGCTTGTAACTCGTTGTAGCCATAGCCGAAGCCCATGGAGTGCCTCTTGTAGACAAAGCGAGTCTATGGACGGTCTTTGTTTTCATAGCGTCTTTTACGCCAGCACATGGCTACATTGTTTAAACAAATGGGATAATTTGGTGTCGTTCGTGATCGTCATATCTTATAGCATATGAGACATTCAGCCAGTTTTTCGATTAAATCCAGTTTGGTGGCCAAACCGTTCAGCCAATTAAAAGTATTTGCTTTCAGTACAACAGACCAAGACCATCTGTGCGTATATTCGTGAATGGCATATCATATGGCATATATTTCGTAACCTTTCCCATTGATCATTTGTAGAAAGTTTCGCATCGATCAGTTCAGTGGTTCAGAGAAGATCTTCGAAGTTTTTTAGCTAAATCCAAGATGACCACCAAGCCATCTAAAAAAATCAGAATCAACTTGGAATGTGCACTAGTTCGTATGCTGCAGAACCAATCTTGAAAGTTTGGACTTAATCCGTTGCATCGTTCTTGAGATATCAGTGACACAAAATCATGTGGAATACTATAAGAATGCGAACGATTTCAGGGCCTAGCTCCTCTAATTAAGAATACTGGTCAGTGATACTAATTTGATATTTTTAGAACATCGTGATGCCTTGCCGATATCATTGAACACAGTTGACCGCTTCTCTTTTGCAGGAAACGAACTCTTGTTTATGTGTAGATGATTTTTTTTTAAATTGGCGCAAATGCTGTTATATGAATTAGGTGTGAGAAATATCGTCTGAAATTCTTTAACTGAGTGATTAGACGTTTGTATTTAGGGATCATGGTATTGTAAACAAAAATCAGCTACGGATTAATCAACGTATATAACTCGGAATTAAAGCACATTCAGAATGTTCATAACATACTAAATATACAGACCATATCGAAAAGGAGGTCTTCGGTTTGACCGTATTTTTTTCCTTAGTGTGTTGCGTTTATAAACCGAAAATATAATTTCCTCTCGTTTACTTTAAAAGTTATTAGCTTGAGAGAGAAAATACCGAATTTTCATATTCTCAGTTTTCACCGAGAAGAGATTTGTCAAAAAAATATTACGAGTATTAGAAAATAAGCATTTGTTTGTTTTTGCGATTTTTGCCGATATTCCTGAAGGGAATTCCATTCATGTATAAAACATGACACCTTTAACCAAAACGAGTCTTACATATCGAAATGCGGTGGGTTTGATCCAAAATGATACTGAAGAATCGTTTTGGTTAAAGGTGTCATATTTTCATGATATTGAAATATGCCAAAACGCTTGTAATGCTCTGAAAGGGTGTAGTTCACCGCCATTCGGCAAATGATTCCTCATTTTGATAATTGTAACAGCTGCTTGGCCGAATGGTTAGAGTGTCGGACTACAGATTAAAAGAAAACCAACATTTTGGTTCGAATCCCCAAATCCCCGAAGAAAAAAATTCTTCATTTTTTCCTTTTTCTCCCACATTCATCATTTTGGATTTTAAAGTGAAATAAAGACAGCGAAGCCCTAACGCACATAATACCTTATTTTATTATTATTCGTCAATAGAATTGCACACAAACAACTCCACGCACAGTCAGTATTTGAATATTCTGACGATCCAGCAGAGCAAAAAATTAATTGTTACACATATATAATTTCGTCTTAGGGCAGCGGAGAGTTGTAACTATGAATTGAAAAGTTATAAGCTTAACTTTGTCTTATATCAAGGCCTTTATTAAGGAAATGGCCCTCAACAAGTGGTGACGCTTGCTTTCCCAATTGATTATGCATGTGCCAATATGTGCCAATGGTAACCGTATGAGAATATGAACCAGAAATTCCCATTTGACTGGCCTCGCCTGTCTGACAAAAAGTTGGGGAATACCTGAGCATTACGTCACAATTTACCGGCTGGCTCGGAGCGAGACAATAGAGCAGCAGAGAGCGACTCTGAAGGGGAAAATATCCATCTAAAGCGAACACCTCCTTTTAGACGAAATGTCTAATGTCAGCGTGAGCTCCATACAAATTTCCAGAGATGACACTGGTATTCAGAATGAAATCATGAAAACCAAACTGTCTCTGCATGGCTGGAGCATTCTAGAGTTATGCCTGTACCTGAATCTTTATAGCAGAGTGTTATCTGGGTTGCCTATCGCTCGATGTCGTGTTTGTGTATTGATGACCTTAACAGCATGCGTGTTAACCAACATCACAAATGAACTGGAAAAGAAACCGTGCACACATCTTATTGTTATGTGCCTGTTATATTGCGTGATGATCGTAACAATGGTTTCATATTTCATGTAAATGGAAGCTACCGTATTGAAAGTGCCACAAACCCATAATATTATATCTGTTATCTCAATAGGTTCAGGAGGCAAATCACGTCCTTCTAAAAAAATCCCTCGCACAAAGTAATTATGTTATTATTTTATATGCTTCCAAGGATCGTGGTTGCTAGTTCCTTACTTACCTGATCAGCCTTATGATGCGATGGTATTCAATTTCAATTCGACATCTACATAAATAAGCTTTGATGCTGTGAGCCCGGATAGAGACGATTTCCCACACCCAAACGGGAAGCTTCTACATATAACTCTAGGATTGCAGATATATGTTTGTGTACTGTAAATGGGACCGGTAGTAAATAATCCCTAATCACTCAGATTTATTGACAAATCTAACCATCAAAATTGCTATTCCAGTATTTTTTTTTTGCAATCAGTGGTATCAATTGCAAACTAGGTGATCCAGCCCCCAATCTACTCACTGAGGCAATTACTGTGGGAAGTTTGTACATCTTGTATCCAACCATGTCGGTTCCATAAGACACAAAGGTTCTTCTTATCTACAAGCTGGAATATTCAGTCACGATTCTATATCAATGTGTCATAATGACACTCTTGATTTGGGTCAAACTTTCAGATCTGAAATCATTATCCGGGTGTAACTACTGTCTGTCTGACTATTCCATAGTAATGATTAATAATCATCGAGACATGTTGACGGATGCTGGCACAGATAATGCTGATATCGCGACAGGGAGGTAGAATACCAGCATAATAAGATATTTATTCGCCATAAAATCTTCAAGTTGGACGAAAGAGAGCACTTAAACGCATAATTACCTTCCTGAATAAAAGATGTCCAATGCAGTACACATTAACAGGATAAGAGTGAGTTTACGTGTCACATGCCAATTTGCTTCATGTACTGCTACCCCGTCCAGTTCTATAACAGAAATAATAAGGTGGGTAATGTTGCCGTTTTACATGTTCATAGTTCAAAATAACGCAACGGCCAGCTGGTTATCTTAAATTGTACTGCACTGGTTCATATATCACAATTTATTGGATAAAGCAACATCGTAAGTTTAAGCTCTATAAAGTTGTACGCTCAAATACATGTATATTCAGCGCCATAGTTTGTCATTTTTCCCATTTTCAGGCTCGACGGTACAGGGAACATGGCTAGAGGCGACGACATCCTGCGAAAAATTTTACATTCCCTCAAAAGTTTTCTCGTCGTCCAGTGTTACAGGATGACATTTTGTATCATCGTCACGCAATCGCCATATCTGTTCAGTCATGAGAGCCTCAGTCCTGTGTCGCCAGGCGGGTGGTAATTCCATGTCCTCCAATTTTCAGATGTAGGTTAACCCTACCTGGCCTGGTGGGGGGGGGGGTTCCGAAATGCCCCCCACTGCCAAACTTTCTGTGCTATCTCCGGAACGACAAAACATGGAGTGCTGAAACTCCTTGACTTTATAGTTTATCATATTGGGGTCATTTTGAGCCCATTTGCATAACCCGCCGAGCAGCGGATCGTGGGTAAATTCAAGTTGGCGGCCACGTGGGGTATCAGAAAAGTGATATTTTTGTCATATTTCTTCAAAATGTGTGCTTTTCCTCTGAAAAGAGGGCAAACACTATTTTATTTCACATCATATTAATATTACTAATTTATCATGCAGTTTTTGCGAATAAATTGAATAAATAAAAAATTCGAAAAATCTGACCGAAATATCGATCAAAAATGCCGTTTTTAAAAATGACGTCACTGTGACGTCATCAAAGCGGCCATCTTGGATTTTTTTTACATTTTCTGGTAGTGCTTGAAACAAGGGTTTAGTGTAGTAAGTTTCAGTGTCCTAGCACAAGGGATATGAAAAATAATTAGCCCTCCCAGGCCAGAACAGGCCCCAAAAAGCCCAACCCAGACAGGGTTAAACGCTGGTTTATCATTGGATATATTTTGTAATACCTTAAATTGGAGCAATATGCAAGAGGTGGAACAATTGACGCTTGTCGAATAAAAAATAGCCATAGCTACAAGAAGGCTTCTCTCGGCACCTTACATTCAGACCCGAGAATACGTTTGATTATCGCACGTAGCCTTAGTATCTCAGCCGCGCATTTATTGCGTTTGTTCATCTGGGAACTATGAAGTATCCACAATTCCCCTAGCACCGGCCGAAGCGGAATTAGATGCGCTAGTTGTGATGACAGATCAGCTCGAACAAATGATTCATCTGATGTTATTGGATGATCATCGAGGACGTCTGATGGAATAAACGCCTCAATATGGGGTAAACATGGTAATTGCGAGAATACCCAGAAAAACTAACCTGTAATGCTGACGTAGTACGGCTTAACCCTATCTGGCCTGGGCGATTTGGGGTGTATCGCAGCCCTGGGGGGGGGGGGGCGGAAAGTGCCCCCCTATATATTTTCTCTACCACTAAGGCTAGAGTGGTGAAACTTACCACACAGTATCTTGGGTTCAAGCTCTACCGGAAAATGTAAAAAAATACAAGATGGCCGCCATGATGACGTCACAGTGAGGTCATCTTCTCGGAAGCCATTTTTCGGCCTTTTTGGGGTCGATTTTTCGAAATTTTCATTTTTCAGATTTTGCTCTCGAAAAAAATCTTATACAATAGAGAATAATTAATTTTGCATAAATAATATACTTTCAAGGCCTTTTAGGCAAGGAAAATGTGAAGAAATGGACCGAAAAGATGAAAAACACGACTTTCGCCGATACCGCATGGCCGCCATTTTGAATTTACCCATGATCCTCTGGTCGGGAGTCTCGGAAAATAGGCTCAAAATGACCCCAATAAGATAAGCTTAAAAGTCACCAAGTTTCAGCCTCCTCGGTTTTGTCGTTTCGGAGCAGCAGAGAAAAGTTCACTAGGGGTGGCACTTCCCCCCCCCCAGGCCAGGTAGGGTTAAATTTCCCACCAAAACAATAAACTTACATATATTTGTTGTATGACACAGACAGATGGCGGATATCTATCCTTATATTCAGCCAGCTTTCACTGATCGACTGAAATTATGTCATTTTCTAAATTATATATATCTGTCACGTTTTGCTTGTGCCTGTTCATGCAAACACATTGAGATGCTGAACAAGTCATTAATCAAACAAATCACTGGGTTGATATGAGTTAAAGATCTTACAACGCGTGCTGTTCACGAAAGATCAATGGAAACACTGGGGAACAAGATGTCATGAACTCATCATTTTCAACTATATTTCGAGTTTCAATCGTGCTTCTTCTAAATTTGCCTTAAATTAGCACCTTCCGCATGTTCAGTGCCCCCCTTTAGCATTAATCACTGAATCAATCGTGATTGAAACCTTTTTCATGTTTGGAAAGTTTTGTTCTTCTAAATATCAAAATATGGTGACTTAATGGGTTTCGATTGTATCGTCCAGTTCTATTTTCGGTTGTATCGTCCAGTGAACATAAACGAAACATCTCAAGGTCGGCTTTTCTTGAAACTCAACTACTTAGATGAAGGACTGGACATTATTAATTTACCTCGAATCCTGAATGATCCAGAGGTACGCAACGCTGTACCAAACTATTTTAAGTTCACAGAACCTCCTTGCATTTCATATAAGTATACTAAATTTATAGCCACCAAAATATTCAATTACTCCAATGGTGTCAGGGAGCTTGACTGGAATTTATACACGTCAGGAGGCTATAGTTGTGATTGTGAATCGTCGAATTTTATCTATACACCATGCAAACATGTTGTGACTGGTGACCTTGATGTGGTGAGCGATAAGGATCTGAAATTACTCCTGATGAAAGGACCTAAATATAGAGAGCCGAGAAGAATAAATCTGAAGGCTGACCAGAAGATAGTCCTGTCTGCATTGGAACAGTACGTTATTGATTGGTCGAAGCGAGAAAAAGTTGAACCTACAGTACTCGCTGATTGGCTGGACCTCACCAAAAGCAAGGTCGTTAAAACCATCCGCCATATTGACAGAAGTACTCTTCGCCAAGCAAAGCAAGTACTAAGAAACCTCAATTCGCAAGAAGTTCTTGCAAATCTCCAGAGTAAATTCGTCATTGTCCCAGCAGACAAAACTCCAAATAATATAATATTCATATGTAAATATTACTATTACCAGGTGCTGGTTAAAGAATTGAGTGTAGACCTATCATCATCAAATACATCTACTTACTCCCAAACTTCATTTACTCTGGAAGATGTATTTAACAATCACAAAACGTTTCTCAGGGAAAGAGGTATTTGTCTTCCAACCAATCATAACGACATACCAAAAGTATACTGGATTCCCAAAATGCATAAATCACCATACACACCATAGATTTATAGCTGGTTCTAGAAGCTGCACCACCAAGCTTCTTTCAACCCTATTGACGAGGGCCCTTCAGGAGGTAAAAGCATTTTGGGAAAGGTATTGCGCCACTATTTCTAAGAACTCTGGCGTTGAATGTATGTGGATATTAAAAAACTCAAAATGTCTTACGGAGGAAGTTGATGCTAAAGGTCACATACCGTACAGACATGTATCCACATGGGATTTCTCGACTCTCTATACTACAATCCCTCATCAGGACCTTATTGACCGTCTAAGTTCATTAATAGTATCTGTGTTAATGAAAACTAATCGTAGATATATTAATGTCGGAAGCCATAAAGCATTCTTTAGCTCTACTACATACAAGAGATATCATTCATGGGATGTTTCTTTGTTTATAGAGTTGCTTGAATTTCTCATTAAAAATATCTATGTGAAATTTGGCAACACAATATATCAACAGCATATAGGTATTCTAATGGGTACTAATTGGTGGCTGATCTGTATCTGTCCTCTTATGAATATGACTATATGCAGGCGCTTTCAAAAATCGATCCATTCAAAGCCCGTTCCTTCTCATTCACCAAACGCTATATAGACGATCTTCTCGCTGTGGATAATCGCTATATAAATGACGCAGTGAAGGATATATATCCACCTTCACTGGATTTGAAGGAAACTACAGATAGCCCTACAGGAACATCATATTTAGATCTATATCTCTACAAAAATGAAGCGGGCATTCTCTCTCGTCGACTTTATGACAAAAGAGATGATTACAATTTCGACATCGTAAATTATCCGTTTCTGGACAGCAATATTCCAGTGGGACCTGCATATGGCGTATACATATCTCGCCTAGTAGCATTTGCTAGATCCTGTGTTAATTGTGACGATTTCAATCAACGTCACAAAACATTGTTGCAAAAACTTATAAAACAGGGCTATTCCTCCAAGCGCATCCACTCAAAGTTTCTCAAATTTGGCGATACATATCGCATGCTGATAGCAAAATACGAACGTGGCGTGCAAGATCAATGGCGTTACGTTTCGTAACTTGTGTCTAATTCCGCTTAACCCGGGGCTAGGGGCCGTATGAACCCATGTACTTCAAGATCCTCATGATGCTCATATGAACAGTCACAATCAAAGCGTGACTGAGATACACCATTCTCTAGATAACGACTTTAGAACGATTATTATGGATTAAGAATACTGATCAGCGATACGGATTTTATATTTTTGGAACATCATGATGTCTTGTCGGCATCATTGAAAACTGTTGACCGCTTCTCTCTTGCAGGAAACTAGCCTATGATTATGTATACTATGATTGTCTTTTTTGAATTTGGTGCTAATATTGTTATATGGATATGGAATAGGTCTTTGGATTATGGACGCGGATATTCTTTAATGGACGGCGGCTGAATTATGAATGACGGACTAGACGCTTGTATTTTTATTCCGTGTATGCCTGGATTCTGCTGGTGGACGGGTTGTCCCCGAGGCCAGGCCCCTGCACATCCCTACACTCATAATGAAAGTAACAAAAGAAAATAATTGTAAGACAGATCCGAGGAACCTTAGTGCAGGTACCTCGGCCGAATCTCTAACAGCTCGAAATGCACTAAGACCTTTTTCAATCCAAATGACAGACATATTTCTGACAGCAAAGCAAGGTCACGACATCAAACCTTGTAATATCACGCTTGATGATTGTTTAGCACCGAATTCTACATGTACTAATTTCAAGATTTCTAAGTGTGGACATCGTGGGTGTCTCACGTGTCCACTGTTTAATACTTCAGCTTCATTTAGTTCCGCGCTAACTGGTAACTCATATTCTGTTAACTCGTATGTTGATCTTAATTGTGCTATTACAAACTGTATTTATTTAGTTTCCTGTAAGAAGTGTGGTCAACAGTATGTTGGCATGACCACCCAAAGACTCCATCTTAGGGTGAACGGTCACAGAAAACAGAAACTTATAAAACAGGGCTATTCCTCCAAGCGCCTCCACTCAAAGTTTCTCAAATTTGGCGATACATATCGCATGCTGATAGCAAAATACGAACGTAGCGTGCAAGATCTATGGCGTTACGTTTCGTAACTTGTGTCTAATTCCGCTTAACCCGGGGCTAGGGGCCGTATGAACCCATGTACTTCAAGATCCTCATGATACTCATATGAACAGTCACAATCAAAGCGTGACTGAGACACACCATTCTCTAGATAACGACTTTAGAACGATTATTTTGGATTAAGAATACTGATCAGCGATACGGATTTTATATTTTTGGAACATCATGATGTCTTGTCGGCATCATTGAAAACTGTTGACCGCTTCTCTCTTGCGGAAACTAGCCTTTGTTTATGTATACTATGATAGTCTTTTTTGAATTTGGTGCTAATACTGTTATATGGATATGGAATAGGTCTTTGGATTATGGACGCGGATATTCTTTAATGGACGACGGCTGAATTATGAATGACGGACTAGACGCTTGTATCCTTACCTTTCACATGCAAAAACAAGATGATGGTAAAACTCCATAAATCACAGTCTTATGTTGAAGTACTACTTGTAAAAGGAGCATATAAAAAATCAAAAATTTTGACCATGTTATTTTGAGTTTTCATGTGAATTAGAGAATCTAAGACATAACATCAATCAAAAATATATCTGAGAAGAAATAGCATGGTGAATT